>VZUI01053842.1:0-77487 GCA_013401135.1 Cettia cetti
ATAATAATAATAATAATAATAATAATAATAATAATAATAATAATAATAATAATAATAATAATAATAATAATAATGTGTTAGGAAACCAAATTATTAACTGTTGCACAAAGTAACCATACTGTGAATATTTCACCCTTACCGAAGCCTCTTATCTTGTTCTGCTTTTACACATAGGTCATATTATGCACTGCTTTGTGCTAGTTTGACAAGAACTAATGTGGATACTTAAATATTTTAAAGGCTGCACATTTCAGAATGATAAAATACTCAGCTGATCTTCTTTCCTGTTGAATTTGTGGCTAATAATAAAATAATTCGATTTTTTTTTTGTCTGTAAGAGATTTTTAACAACAAACACTAAAAGTACTTTTGAGGAAAAATCTTCATATAGGGCCATGCAATGACACTTTTTAACTACAGTTGTTTTTTATTCAGCCATAAAATCTATCTTTCATATAGAAACCCACTTACATGTCTTACTTCAGTGAAGGTTATTTGTAGACTGAAGGTCTTTTCTTGTCAAGATATGATGAATACCATGTGTGAAGACAGAAGAGCATCAGGACCTGTATTAGCCGGAAAACCCACTGATCTGTGAATAACCTAAAAAAGAAAACCTGAAGATTAGCAACGTCGCTTTTAAGAATGATCCATCAAATTCAACAAGCAGATTCACAGAGATGAATCATCTAGTTCCTTTTATTCCAACAATACAGTAAAGGTTATTTCCCTTCCTTACAAACAGAAGTTCTGAAATACAGGAAACAGAGACTTGTGAGTCCTTTTTCAGTCATAAGGCAATGAATCTACATTTTTTCATTCAGTGTGGTTTTTAAACTTCTTTTTAAATTTGTCAATTGAAGTAGGTGTGGCTTAGCCCATCTAGTACACGGCTAAATTTTGCAATTACAGTCCATTTTTAAATGAGGTTGCATTTTCTGCAAAGATTAGGTCCACTGTCAAAACTGTTTCAAAAAGCACAAAATAGATTTTATGCAATTTTTAGCAATTTTTGTTAGTTTATCACAGCATATTAAACTATTGCTTCCTGCTAGCTTGAAAATACACTGTGGCCACTGTGATAACCTGTGATGTCTGAAAAAACTGCATAGTGGAGGGCTCCTCTCCTCTCCTCTCCTCTCCTCTCCTCTCCTCTCCCCTCCCCTCCCCTCCCCTCCCCTCCCCTCCCCTCCCCACTAAGCATAATCACTGTTTGGCATAAGAAATGGTTAAAAAAAGGGAACAATGTTATAAGCTATTCAAACTGCTTTTTTTTCTGTTGACTTTGCATTCCCCTTTTTAACATTTGCTTGACATTTGTAAAGAAGGTTACTTTCCAGCACCTAAACAATTCAGAAAAAGCTGGGATTCTCATAAGAATTTTGCATTTTGCTCCTATTTCTGGGATGTCAGGGCCAAGAACTGCCTTCAATACCCAAATAACTTAGAAAGAGAATTCAGATGTGAGATTATAACTTTACTGCATTTGGAATGTGACTGGACTATCTTCAAGCCACAGTTCCTACATTCTAGAAAATAGGATAGCTGGTTAATCATTATGGACAAATGGAGAAAAAATTAAATACAGTGTTTGAAAGAAATTACAATAAAGAATATTTTTTTTTTTAATGGGAGAAAAGTGACCACTCAATGAAAAGGTCATGGGAAACAGTCAATTTTTACAAGGATTATGAGCAGAAAGCAAAATTTTATCGGTTAACTCTCATCAGGTAATATGAAGATGTGATAAGTAAATTTAAATATGGATCTTTTGTGGATTTCTGTACATCCAGAAGGGTCCGCTGCTTGTGCTTGCTGCAGATGCCCTCCACTATGCAGAAGAAACATTTTGTCCCTCTTCGTGCTGAAGCATCACTGCCATAGGTGTCTGTCCTGTGGGGAAGGGGAGGAAAACGTGACACATAGCTCCTCTACCAGCATGGAGGATGCTGAGCTCAGGGATACTCCTCTGTACTTCTGACAGGGATGCTGAATTCCTCAGTTCTGGGTTTGCTGACAGAAGGGAAAGATGTTGGTTTTTTCTTTAATACCCCACACTTCAGCTCACAGCCACAGTTTGACCAGTCATGCACTAGCATGCATTTTCTCCCTAAAATAATCTTCATAATATGTCATCTTGCTTTCCAGCCTTCTAGTTCTTGGAGTCAGAACTTTCATGTAAACAAAGAAACGTGTTCAGAATTCTTTATCTTGTTTACATTCCTTTCTGTAGAAAGGACAATTGATGGATACTTTCTAAGACCAGTGAAACTGAAGAGGTTGAACCTCAGTCTTCCAATGTGGTCTATTCTCTAGAAATCTATATAAGCTGTAAGAAAAATTAAACTTCCTCTTTTCCCGCTTCAACTCCATGGTGATCACTGCGTCTCCCTCGTGACGGCACTGCGTCACAACAATAAAATCCCAAGATAAACAACTTTTATGTACTGCCTCCTTTCCTTTCATCTATGTAACTCTAAATTTTACTGGACACAATAAAATTTTCAACTATGAACAAGGGAATTGCAACATTTTTAGGAGCCATCAGGTGACAAAATTCCATTTCTATTCCCTTTAAATAGGTAGTAATTATTTATACTGTGATATAAAGCCTTTTTTGCAATGTTATTTATATAGTAATTTTCATTATGCAAATGAAATAATAAAATAGCAGCAATGTAACATAGCTAATGATTTATAGTTACAGGAATGACAACCTTATGGCTTGAACCATCTCAGAATATCTGGAATAACCTTGAGGGCATTTGAACACTTAAGTATCATCCATTTAGAGCTCTTAAAACTAATAAAGGATAAACACATAGGGAACCTAGGGTATTTATAATAAATTCACTATTTGGAGGGGCTCTGGGATGTGTATTTAGAATTTCAGGTTTTGTGAGGGCTGGGTGTATTTAAATATTTCCCTTTTTGATACCTGAAATTAATAATGAAACTCAGCATGGAAGTATATCCAAAAGAACTGCAGAAGAGAGAAATTCCACTGATTACAGGAAGCTCAAACAGTGAAAAGGCCTTGAAATATATGTCCCACCAAAAGGAATAGCCATAAATCACATGTGAACACAGGACTGCAACAAAGAGAAGGGCCCTAAGTTAGACTTTGGCAGCAAAAGTCCACCTGTATTATTGATTTGAACTTGAATTTAAATAGCCACCCCTTCAATTTAATATCCCATTCTGAGGACATTAAAGCAATCTCACTGCTAAATAAAACAGAGAGTTAAAGAGACGTGTTGCTAGATATAGCCAAACAATGAAACAATTTAATTAGGCGATAATGTTTCTGGCACTGGAGTATACACAGCAATAAACTTTTTGTGGTTGATTAAATGCTGGAGTGAAGCAGAGCATGAAATCTTTCTCAGAGTAAGTAGCTGCTTCTGGCTCTTCTCATTACCTGTGTATCTCCACACTTCAGGAAGGCAGCAGGTCTCACTCCCAGTGACAGTTGTGGCTGTTGGGAGTGCAGACCTTAGAGGATCCAGCTTGCATTCATTTTCTCCATCAGTGTGTGCTCCTGTGAGCAGTAAATTAGCTTCTTTAACTTTCACAATTAAGATACAAAAGCAGAGTACCTCCCCATTGCTCTTAAAAGAAGAAAAACAATTGAATATTTTTAGGAACCAAAAGCAAGTGCTGCTCCAGCTCCTTGTTCATTTCTTTCCCCAACTGTTCTGTCTTTTTCCAGATGCATTTTTGCTCTTTGTGGGTACACTGCAATTGAGTAGAAGCATTTCCTTTGCACACATGGTGGAGGATATCACCTCAATTAATTTAAGAAAAATAATTTCTTAACACTGTCCATTTTAATTTTATAAATGTAATAAAACTTCTGTTCAAACTCCTGAAGATCATTTCAGAATTCTGACGCTGTTACAGTACTTTGCAGATAACCTAACTTTCAAGGAACGTCCTTGGTTTGGCCATTACATAATTCAGTACTTTGGAATACTTCTGGGATGCTCTGAAGTTATATTTTTATATTTAAAAGTCTAACTGCTATGTTCCTAGGTGAGCTTTTTAAATGCAAATTTAGCACATCTACCACCTCCATTCCTCTTCTGCTCCCATGATCATCAAATCAAGCACCCCTCTGTCAGTCTAGGCTTCCTTCAGATTTGTAACCTGAACTGAAACCTTAATGGGTCTTCCAACAATTAAATCTTTGACAAAAGCTGGTATTTCTTCACCACAGAATGGCGTGTTCAACAAAATGGCTTCCCTGGGGCCCAATCTCCATCTTTAAACAAAAACAGTTCTGGTTCTCTGGAGACATTATGTTTATTGAATGTAAACGTCATAATAGCTTGACAGGTGTTGAGCCTTGTCCGAATTTTGTGATCTGAAGCTGCAGTATCCTACTGCCTGCCCCACAATTAATCTTATTGTCTTTGTAGGGTCCCAGGGTCTATCTGCCCAGATAACAAGGGGCAAAGTGACCTGTCAGTTAAGCTTAGAAAAGTGCTAAATCCTGAAAGGGCACTTAAATCCAGCACTTAAAAGGACCTCCTGTACAGAATTGCCTTTCCTACCTTTCAACATTCTCCCTAGATAAGATGATGAAGGAAGGGCAA
The DNA here is from genome assembly GCA_013401135.1 of Cettia cetti. Classification (NCBI taxonomy): domain Eukaryota; kingdom Metazoa; phylum Chordata; class Aves; order Passeriformes; family Sylviidae; genus Cettia; species Cettia cetti. The sequence goes on from VZUI01053842.1 coordinate 4,599, forward strand.
AAGAAAATCAAAAAACAAACTTAATAACACCTTCCCTTCCAAAGACCATGATTTATAACAAGATTGTGAGAACATTCTGAAGCTATTTCATGTTGAATTACAGTATACCTTTACAAGTGGCTGCTAAACTAGGAGTTCATGACAGGACTACTTGTGTTACTCTCATACTGTTCCTTGTGCTGCCACTAAAATTTAAAATGCGGTACATACAAAATAGATCTATAAATTTATGTTGTAACTATCCCAACAAATGCAAACTCATTCTTAGTAACCATAAAATTACCTTCTGTTATCTATCACCCAGAGAATTATAGTTTCATCACTTAGAACAGCCAGCAAAACTGAATAACACTGCCTGTTTACCCACTATTTCACTGTTATATTCTGTGCAAGTGCTGCAGCTTGCAGAGAAAAAGGATAAACAACAAAAAATTAAAGCTGAATATATGGTGTGGTAAATAAGGGTTGTGTTATCAGCTCTGCACTGAATATGATTTTTTTTAAGTCAGCGTCTACCTCTTTAGCTTTTAGTTTTGAGCCACAAATAAATCAATATAATTTTGGTCCCTAGATATGCCAACCAGGTTACATTTATGGAACATTCCACTGTCAAATTACTTTCATTAAACATGGCAACAGAATAACATACACAAACTGCATAGTTTTAATAGCATACAAATTGATATAACTGTCTCTTTGACAGAGTGCTGGGAACCGTAAACTCCAGATTGTTAATAAAACTTTTCTTTAGTTCCTCCTCCCTGTTCTGAGTTGAAGGTGGATCCTCTACCACTGTCACTAGAAGTGGTGGTTGGGTGCTGGCATGAGGGCATAACTCCTTGCCATCACAGGTTAATGCCAAATCCACATGTGCAGAAGAGCCACTTTCCATACCTTGGAATAATAGTATTTTTAGCCATGAAGCATCTGAAGCAATGATCAATGTAGAGACAAACACTGCTGTGTGTTCTGTTTCACCCATCACAGCTATAGAGATATAAGCACTGAAACCTCAAAGGAAGCTGTGACTAAAAGTTACAGATTAAAGCTATTTGGGAATTTGGAGAATGTTTCAAATAATTGTTGCCTGATCACATATATTATAGCATATTCAACATAAAAGGCTCAATTCATCAGCTGAGTTGTTTTTCAGTAACTATTTGCTCAATCTGATTAGCACCACTAATGTTGTATGTGAAGCTAGGATCTGAATCCACACAAAGAGACACTGCTTTTGAGGAGCCCTTCAATGGAACTTTTTAAATCCTGCCTTCAAATAGTTTTGCATTAAGAAAAAATTAAAATTTACTGTCATTTGGTTCTCTCAGTATGGATGCCCAACATACATATTAGCTAGATTCTATTCCCCAGTATAAAATCTGGACAGTATCTGTTGTGATCTTGTTGTTCTCAAAAATGTGATATGGAAACATTTCAAGCTGTATTTCACTATTTATCTAGAGTTTATTAATTCAAAGTGTGGTAAGAAACTTTTTTTCTTTTCAAAATGTGTAAATAAAGCTTGACATCAGTCAGAAATCTAGGTCTTTTAACATTAACATTTGAAAATTTTGAATTGTCTGCCACAGAACTTTGATGATAATGGTCTTATAAAGGAATAAACAGGAAGGTCAAGCTGCCAGTGCCTCATATACAAAGAAGAACTAGAACGTGCTGTCTGAATAAAGCTAAAAGTAATGTTAACTGATCTGCTACAAAGCACCACGAATAATTTAGCATTTTAACCAAGCAATTCAAAGTGCAGATGAATACTTTTGCTTCACAATAGAGGGCTTAGACATTTGGGCAGTGAACTTCCATAAACCATACTTCTTTTTGTTTTAATATTCATGTTTATTATCCAAATAGCCTTTTTTTTAATAAATTTGAAAAGCTCATTAAAAAGCTCAAAGGATGGAAAAATTATCTCTGACATTAAGATAAAATGCACATTACCAACCCTAGTATGATTGTTTGCTCTAATGTGGAAGCCGTGGATTTGCTGTATAGCATCTGATTTGTCCTTTCAAAACTCTGCATATCTCTGCCTTATTATGGCCATTTCCTCTTCATTTTGACTGACTTGGTTAACCCAAGACTCCCTGCCCATTTTATTTTTTTTATCTTTCCATTATCCTTGCCTTAGTGCCCTTCCTCATGCATCCTGTTAGACAAGATGAGAACATTTCTTCCTTAATTTTCAGTCATTCAGATGTCCTCAGTGTTTTAGAAATATTTAAATTAATTTTTTAAAAGTGCAAAATTAAAGGGAGAAAAAGAATTGAAAAGCAACCTGGGCTCTTAATTAAGTTCTTGTCAGCTGACACACCTCTGCATCCCTTTGGTTTGCACAAGGATTTTGTTTCTTTACCCAATTACAGTTTAGCATGAAAGTTGTGTGGGGCAAGGACCAGACTTTTGCATAAATGGTGAATGCAATGCCTCCAACAGAAACGGAGCACTAACATAATTATTCTAAGCTTTAATTGATATAGAGCCAATACAGCATTTTATAGTGTTTTATTAAAAATGACAACCTGAGATGCCTTCGGTATTAAATACACCTATGAAATTAAGAAGACTGTTAAAACTACAAAGCAAATTAGAACTAAGATCAGGAACATTTTGTTTTCTGTGTCAATTCCAGTAGTTCTGATTAGTCAGAAGTAGATTGAGGGCTCCTCTGATTACAGAGACTGCACTTGGGATCATAGAAATGGCCACTTCATATAGCAACTACGATTTCTGCTCTTAAGTTTAGTTTACTTTCTTCTTTTCATTTATTTATTTTATTTTTTTAATCAAACCAGCGTAACTGTGTACCATTTCCTGTTCTATGTCTTCCTAATAAGTCCTTGGGTTTATCTCACAAAATGAAAAGGAGAGCAGATTTTGTCTCCTTCTTTGCCAGTATTCTGACACTGCTCTGTATCAGTGCAAACAGCCAACATGCTTCCTCAGGTGGAGGTGAATTGTCCTTTTCTGAAGGGGTATTTCAGCAACCAGCAAGAGTGAAATATTCTTTTCAACAGACCCCCTCTGCAGCTTTATTTACAGATTATTCTCACTCTGCAGATGGATGGCAGCTTTTCAGAGCTAATCAATTTGCCGAGAGTCTTTAGCAAGGTCAGAGTTGTAATAATAGCACAACTGAAACAGTTTAAATCCTTTTTCTACCCCCAAAATGTTGATGTTTATGGGAAGACAAGCAAAGAAAGCATTATTGATGTCCAAAATATATCAGATTCATACCATAGTTAACTGATTCCACTGAGATGAGAGCATTGAAAGAATTTCAGTGACAACAAAACAGATAATTAGATAACCCTTTTTAATTATAAACTGTATGCCAGAAATTTATCAAAACCCCATAATTTATTGTACCTCTAGTTATCTAGAGTAGTTGAAAATTTCAAAAGTTAGCAAGGTACTGATGAAAATGAAATACTGATTCACATGGTCCAGAGACTGTCTTCATAATTATAAGAATGCAAACTGAAAGGTCAAGGTCTTTTCCAATATTTTCTTTAAAGTTTTTCTTCTATAATAACATTAACTTTCTCTTTTTGACTGTTTATATTTTCTCCCCCCTCCAGGTGTGAGTGTACCCTGAAATTAATAACAGTAACTGAACATTAGAGAGAATTAACATTTTAAATAGCAGCTATGAAAATGTGTGTTGGTGTTGAGTTTAGGTGTTTGCTCTCCCTTGTTATGAATTTGAACACTTCATTTGATGATGAAATCTTTCAAACTAAGGTTAAATGTATTCAAAAAGGGTATTCAGATTTCACCAGGAAATTTAAGAACAAAACCTAAATGAAGACCTCAAGACATTCACTACATGTGGGAAAGCAGAAGAGCTTTCTAGATGTCAGCACCTGCATATTTAAGTGTATTTTCACATCAGCGTTTAGCAGTTCGTTGAAACAATGAGTTAGACCTGCATTTCAAGCTAATCCATATAAATATTTTCAGGATTTTTGAGATATCTTCCACTTTTTAAATAATTGTCTTATGATACATCTTTTACAAAACTCTATTAGAGATAAGATGAACATTACTGCCCAGCATTACATCTGTATCTATTAGTGAAAAACCCTTGCACTGCACAACCCATATCTATACAGCCAAACTTTTTCCACCTCTCAGAACAGACTGGTCACCTCTAAAGAATGTGCTGAAATAGTCCTTGGTCCACAATAATCTCAAAGCCATGGACAGGGACACTATGAAACAGCCCAATTCTGAAGCTGCCATGTGCACTTCCCCAACAAGCAAATAAAATACACATCATCTTGTGTCTGTGCTCAGTCCTGCACCCTTGGCTTTTTTCAATTTGCTGCTACACAAAAAAAAAATCAAACATGAAAACTACTCTGTGATTTGTTTATCAATTGCAACACATTAGATTTCATAAGAACTGTTTTGTGCAAAATAGGGCAGAGTTCATTTGTATTACACTGCATTCAAAATTATTATAGATGTTTACATCATCAAGTACTCTGAGACCACATTAGAGACCTGGAATACATCCAAAGTCTAGAAGTAATGCAGAAACTTTAGCTTAGACTGTTATCAGGATGGAGCTGAAAGGTAAATTTTGTAAGGATTAAGGCATGTGGAAAGAACTTAGGATACACAGTTGCATATTCTATCTTGTGACTCATCTTTCTCAAACGACATTAACATGCTTCTCTGTCTCATCCACTAGTTATGTTTTGGCTCCTCAGAGCTTTTTGAAAGAATGACTGATATTTTACCTACTTCTGCATTGCAGCTATACCAGTTGGGCCCATCTTGGCTTTGATCTTAATAAATTTAAGACTTAAACCAACATGAACATTCAGATGAATGAATAACACTCCACAGTGTCATTGAATATGGATGGCAAAAATCATCACCCTTTTTCCACTTCCTTTGTTTCCCAGTTGAGAAGAAAAACTGAATTAAAGCTCTGCTTTATGGTGCATGCAAATCTCTGGATAAATACAGACTGCTAAATTGGATGTCATGTGTGTGTCAATAGTGCAACATATCACAGATACAGGTAATTTCCTTAAGGAGAAGACATGATATTTAATGTGTCTGATGGATGCCCTTTTACACTACCACAATATTGAGGACTCCATGACAAACTCCTGACAGCATAAACAAATTTCAGGCATGCATGATAATGATGAAAAATCTTAAAGCATTCATACACTTTACAGTGTAGTGTCAAAGGTCTTTTGTAAGTCAGTGTATCTCAGTAAAGCAGAAAAGTTTTCACCAGGAACTGCATCAAATAACCTGTCAATTACGTTATTTGATTTTTGTGGCTCAGCTTGTCCTTAAGGTTGTTTTTCTAGAACTATGTCAATACCCTTAAAGTTCCTACAGTACAACATGCCAGTAGCTGCTGTTTTGGCACAATTTCTGATACATTGATGCTTATCAATCTAATCATGTAAGGCTCATCTTCCAAAGGGAAACAACTGAAAGATCATAGCATCATATTTCACAGTGGAGTGGCTGTCATCATAATATATCATGCATGTATTCAAAGGTCATACTGTAAATCTGTTTCATTAGGACCAAACACGGAAAAAGGAGAAGGCAGCACATGAGAGAATTGCTGATGCTACAGAGATGATAAAGTCACTGCCTACATGTAACACCCACAACCACTGCTGCCTTTTGCTGTGTATTTGTGCTGTGAAAAAGAATTTTCTTCTGCACTTTTTCATCTTCACAGAAGATTTTTTTATCTGAGATAAAAATTCTGCATTCTAATTCTTGTTACTCAGGACAAAAATTTCCTAAAATCCAAAAGCAGTACAATAGCAGTTTGGGTGTTTTAATCCAGATCTATTTTAGTGTGTTTTGTTTTCAGTAGAGCTTACCTCTTTTTCTAAAATCTGTATTAGCTCTGGCAAGTAGCATGCAGATGGTAGGTTAGGTATGTTTTTCTCTTTAAAGAAAGTTGCTCAAAATGAAAGAAAAATTATTTAGGCATTAATCTTTCTGATGTTTCCCTCTCTATGGATGAATATATAACTTCAAGGCATATTTCCATATTTCCATTTCCTCTGTTTTGCATGGCAGATATATCCACTAGCCATGCCTAAAAGCATCTTAATAAGTGATCTTAAAATTCTTCATCCTTCTGGTCTCGTCTGCTTGCTTGAGTGAAATATGCTATTTCCAGAAATATTTACAGACATTTGAAGTCTGAACTCTTCCTGCATTGAAGTGATGTGTAAAACTCTGGATTGAAGTGGGCTTTCTGAGCTCTGCATTACTGGAAGTTTAAGAGGTAATTTCACAGAGTCCAGACCAGACATTTTCCAAGATCACCATCTTGCCATTTCTCCCATTGTGTTCTAAGCAGCCCACGTGACCACCAGGACACGGGCAGACTGTGATTCACACGGTGTTTTTTAGTAAGGCATTTGAATCATAACCACTGATTTATTCGTATATCCATAATCTTTTATTCCCACTGGTCAAACTTAAAAAAGGTTTAGAGACCTTTGACTTACGTATTTCGGTAATGGCTGTTAAAATCAATTCTAGCATTAAAGTCTCTAAGAATGAACAATGCATTGAGTGGAAAATTGATTAAATGGTCAAAGAACAGTCCTTTGTGGCCTCGTTTGCTTTTTCAATTAGTACAGATGTCACAGCTGGTCTGGGTGGCTCTCAAACTTTCACAAAAAATGTCCTTGAAGCTTTGTCTTTCTGTGAATCTTTTCTTCTTGAAAGATGATTTTGCATTGAAGCTAGCACTTCTGTAGTTTTTTGTACTCCATTTCCATGAGAACCAAACAGTCATGAAAATGAATCGTGCATTTGACTGATAAGACACGAACAGGGGAAAAAAAATCCTTCTAGGTGAACTAGTGTCTTTTAAGGAATTTGATTTCTGTGTTCTGGTGGATTCCACTGTAAATTGTTTCCCTCCTTTAGGAATTATGGGGGTCAGTTCATGCACATGTTTGGCTGATGAGAGCTGACAGGGAAATGACTCATAACTGCTGTTACCTCCGACTGCTTTTGACCAGAATTCTTGGGTCTACAGGTGAAGAACTTATGGGAACATGTATGAATTCATTCAGGGGAGCTCCAGTAAGTCATGTGATAAAGGCACTTAACTGGGATTTAGAGGATTGGAGTGCAAGTCTAATCCCAGTTCTGCTACAGATTTACTATTTGATGTTGAGAAAGTCATCCTGGGAATGATTTCTCATGAGCTTTTAGCACTGGTCTAATTCTGCCATCATTGACTTCTACATAAAAAATATCTCCAAGCATGTGCCGTGACATGGAATATCATGTCTGTATTTGTAACCTACTGGTGTGTTGTCTGTTAGAAATTATAAGTAAGATAATAAATCCCTAATTTCCTCACTTTAAATAAAAATGTTAGGGATTACATAATTTTCAGTGTCCAGCTATATAGGAGAAATGGAAGGAGACAATAACCTTTACTGCACTGTTTCTCTCTTTTACCTGCTGACTGCCATGTAACATTCATAAATGCAAACACTGGGATTGTTTCTTTATTTTAGCTATGCAAACATTTTAGTTAAAAGAGGCAAGAGGTTTCATTGTAGTACCTTAATGTTTTATTAATTTAATTTTCCACAGTCAAATTCTTTTTTCATTTTGCCTTATGGCCTAAATTTCCCTTGATATTTGTAATTATATTTGTTTGTGATTATATTGCAACATACTGTGATTCTCGACCAGCTGACAATGACAAAAATTTTTTATCTAATGTCTTATTAAAAATAAAAAATAAAGACTGACATGGAGATCCCTTAATTTATTTTTTGCAAATTCAGAAATCAATTGCCTGATTAAACTTAATGCATTTAAAACTATACATTTCATCACATGAAAAACACATGAGCCAAAGGCAGGTCCCTTGTCAAGTGGCTTTAACTACCACCTAAGTCGCTGCAAGTTGTTTCAACCTGTGCATAGACTGAATTTCTCCCATGATATTTGGAATAATAGAGAACAATATAATGGTTTAAATGGCTGGCCATTCAAAGTGAGTGATCTGCTTACAAATGAAGCCACTGTCAAATACTTCAACTTATCTCCCAAAAGAATCAGATAATTTTGCAGTTTAAACATAATGAAACAACAACTTTGCAATTTGGGTAGCCATAATTGGATGTCCTAAATGAAAATGCTTATTTGGCACTATTTTGAATTGTTTAATATAAAAATTGTGTTTGTCCAAATGCTTGCACTGGCTTCTAAAACAGTAGCTTGTACTAACACTGTACATCAATAACAGCAGTTTTTTCGTCTGCCCACATTATGTCCTCTTGTTCCTCCAGTCACCTAATATCAAGATAAAAAACTTTTTCTGCAAAGGTAGCAGTAAGAGGCAAAGTTGTGGATAAATCTTCATATCCATGCCTGTGAGTAAAACAGAATGTGTTCTGCAAGGATGTAATTTGTATGAAGGCCTGGGACTGTGTTTGACCAGAGCTTTTTGTCTGGGTGACTGTTGTTACTTCTTCGCATTTTCGGAAGAAACTGTGGAATATAACTTACCCTTTTCAGTGTCACAAAATTTTAATTCCACTTTGGATAAATATATCCAGAATTTCACATTTACTTGCGATGAAGCCTGACTTGTCTTTTTAAAATAAGGTGTCTAGGAGACAAACACATAACCATTCAAACTTATCCATAATTGAGAAAGGAAAGCTACAAAGTTTCTGTTTGAAGGATTAATAAAGTGTCATTATTGCAAGCTCTAGATATGATTTCAATTTTCTTCAATTATGCAGAAATATTATTGATTTTACTGATGGTGATGTACTGAAGGCATGTCCTACAAACATTTTTTACAGGGAAGTCCAAGTGTACTCTCTCCTCTGTCTCAGTTCCTACCTTAGGTTTTTCAGAATGTAACCATTCACTCTGTCCATTTTCAGATAGAGCTGAACCAGTAACATAAAGAAAAATTTGTTCCTTACTGATATTTGCAGAGATTCCTGTTGTCAGTGATCTTCAGAGCAGCACATGTAGATTTTTAGGCTACTACAATGAGTAGGAGGTTATGCAAGTAGCTACTTGTTCAATAATAGCCATCAGCAAACTCTGCCACCTTGCAATCCTCTTACTTCAAATTATTAAAAAAATATATTAAACAATTTGATCGTAGTACTGACCCCTGAGACACTCGATTATTAATATATCTCTTCTTTGAGGTTATAACTATTTATTTCCTATCATTTAATCACTTTTTAATCCATGACAAGCCTTTGCCCCTTACTTCATTGTTATTTATTATCTTTAATATTCTTTTATGAGGGACCTTTTCTAAAGCTTTTTGATATCCAAATAAATTATGTCCATTGGGTCATGTTCATCTACTGCCTTATTAATATTTTCAGAACCTTCTAACATTAGAGAGGCACAATTCTCAGTTACAGAAAGGTTGTTGGTTTTTCCTTTGCCATATACATTATGATTCCCCAAATGTTGCACTACTTTTTGTCTATTTAATTTTCAGTCATTGTAACAAACTGTAACTCCCAAGACATCCCCTAAATCCTTACCAAAAAATCCAAAAAAAATGCTAATGACGTTCCAGTTCTCAGGAAGTGTGGTGATTGATAAGGGTATAGTGCAATTTGTTATTAGTCTACTCAGGCAGTCAGTCAAATAATTTGAGGGATGGCTCCAAAACTTTATGTGAAGAAGATTCAGTTCCAAAGCAACCAATTTATTTAATTTTAAAAAATTACTTCTGAAAGAGGAGCTTTATCATCTTATTTCTTCAGTTGTGCTGAAATACACACATACATTCTTAGCCAATTCTTGCACTCATTATCCCCACTTCTTTAGTAATAAACACACCAAGAAACCAATGAAAATAACTATTCTGAAAATATTCCCTTTTTAAAATTACATCAGAGGACTCAGGAAATCTTCTCACCCATCACTGTTTTAGTACTTTATCCCTTCCAATGCTGCCATTTCATGCTGAGGGTCTTTTTCCTATGTGCAAAAGCTAGAGCTAAATGTCAGCCACCTTAGCCTTTCCCATGGTGGGCTCTTGGTCATGAAAACACTGATGAAAGGGAGAAAGAAACAGGAGAGCTTATGATGGTTTGTTCACCACACGACAGCCAGGACAGCCACTAGGATGGAGCAGCAATATCCAGTCTATCTGCAGTAGGACAAATGAGAAGCTCATGGGTAGTGTTTGAATGATTTTGAAAAGATGCTCTGTCAAAGAGGGAACATGGGAAATGCAGAGTCCTTCCTCTCTTCTTATGCCTGAATGTAGAGATTAGGTAGTAAATTTGAGACAGAACTGCACAGAAATAAGAACTGTGCAAAACCAGCAGAAAGAATTATCCTTTCTTTGAAAGTTGAGAAGGACATTAGAGCTGCAGGTATTCGAGTCTGTCACAGAATCATGGACATGTAAACAAGCCATTGCAGGCAAGTGGTATCTGATGAAAAGCTTGAGGAGAGCTAGGTGTCAAACCATACCTACAGTGTTAGCAGGATGCTTTGCCCTGGATGCTGTGCCCCAGAATGTGGTCAAGCAACTCCAATGTCTTATTTGCAATTGATTAGCGGTGGACCTAGAGCGGGGACCCATATGCAGGTTTTGGTGTCTGGCAACTAGTCCCAAATCAATGTCGTGATAGTGAGGAGAAGATTTGGCAGCTAAGCTGCTGGAATGACCTGGAGACAAATGACTATCAGTGTATCACTACGCACTGTAAAATCACAGATTTGGGTTCCTCTAACATATTCCTTCTTGGAGTGTGCGCATGAAGTTTCTTCCCTTGGTAAGAGCATGCCCACCATGGACACTCCTCGATGTTTGGTGAAAGACATCTGCCCATGAGCATTGGTGTGGGGGGTTACATCAACTTCTACTTTATAATGGCTTATTTTTGATAGCTTTATTATAATTGCTTTTAATATAATTGCTTCAATATAGTGCATCAACATATCCTATGCTATACACTACTAGTAGTTTTAGCTTTTATACTGTGTAATAAATAATTCTGATTAAGATCATTTGCCATAAAAAATAACTTGTTTAATGTAACTATATCTGATTTGCCAGATCTTTAGATCCTGTGGGACAAAGTCGCTTATTATTATTAAAAATTATTCATTACTATTATTATTTACAAAGTCTGGGGCTAAGATTGGACCAAATCACACCTGGACTCCTCTCTGGGAAGGAATTTAGGTTGAAAAGGTGTCCTCATGGGTCAGTGGCAGGGCTTCTCTAGTAAACTTTGTTACGACTCCATCCACAACAGTGTGAGACCAGACGAGGATGCAGGAGCTACTGGGACAAGAATCCAAAGTCCATCCAGCAACTGTTACAACTCCCCTAGACATTATTGTACTGGAAATAAGTGTTACAGACAGCAGCCAGAATATACAGATTTCTTTATACAGAATATATTACTCATATTTGAGATTTGAGTCTTCTTCTCAGCAATACTCAATTGGCAGCATTACTCCAGCAGACTATAGGACTGAAGTTCTGACTGGGCTGTCAAAATTTGACAATAATTACATTTTTGGTCTGGCATTTCTCTTGCTAGAATTATATTTGCCAGATTAAAATCTGATCAGGCTTACAGGCATTGGGAGACAAATAGATCTGAAGGACTTATACTGCGCTCATCACATCCAACAAGTAAGGAGTTAAGGAACAACTGTGGTTTCACTACAGCAAAAGTGGTTGTATCCAGTGAATCCTGGACTACCGCCCTCATAATTAAGATATGGACACTCATAGTGGTGAAGATGTATATAGTTAATATAAATGACAAATTTAAACACAGACAGAAATAATTTTCAAAATTCTTTCAATATATTACAGGAGGGACAGTACTATAAAAAAAAAATCCTTTTGACAGATAGGAGTCTAGGAATCTCCTTGGGTTTTTCAGTTTGTAATGGCACCTGGTCATTGTTGTTATTTCTTGGAAACTGAAAAGTTGCACACACTATTAAGACTATATCCTGTATTTAATTTATCATTGGACTTAATATAGTCTCCCTCCAGGGTTTGTATGCTTTGTCTAAACAATATGGATGGAATTCTTCATAACTTTCCCAGGATTTGAATAAGCATCCATCACAAATCCACCCCTGTGATGGAATGGACTGTGCCGCAGGAAAGCAGAGTTGGTTCATATGGCCCAATATTTCAGTTCTTGTCTTTTACCAGAGAGTGTTTGAGATCATGATAAATATTGCATTTTGCCTATTAGCTGAGTATAATTCCTAAATTACACACTTTTCCTAAAAAACTAAAAGAAAAAAAAAAATAGAGCTGTCTACTTAGGTCATCTTGCTAGCAGATCTTATGTCACCTAAACAATAACAAATTGCTGGAGTCTGAAAAGATTAAAATAGTGCTGAACAGGAATTCAGCAATATTTACAGATGCCTAAGATGGGAAAATTATGATAGTAGATTTGGTTTGTTGCCAGTGGAATGAGCCAGGTTCTGAAAATCAGGTTTTAAAATTAGTCAGATTTTTTCTAATGAAAAAGTGAGCAGAATTATTTGTTGGAAGCAACTAAAAAAGTAAAATTTTACACCTCAAATTGAAATATTTTTTAATTTCACCTTCTTTGGCTCATTTTCAGCATGTTCTGCTTTTTCATTGCAGAAGCTTCTTATCAGCTTTTCCATTTTTAATACCTAATAAATCTCTAACTTAATTATAGTTAATATAGTGTTGTCAAATACTGAGAAATCATGAGTAAAGCTTCCAGAATTTATAGGTTTGGGTTGGTTAGTGGGCTTTCTTACTACCTGTTTGGGGTTCTCCTTGTTTGACTTCTATCTGTCACAGTTTTAGGAAATGGTCTGGGGTTTTTTTTCTGCTTAGATATCAGCACTGAAAACATGACTTTTAATGGAAGTTATTAGCCTCCTAATTAGTATAAATCTAGGAGCTAGGTCTTTAGGAGAAGCATCAAATATCATGAGGTTAATAATAAAATTGCAGGAGCTGGCAATATTGTTATCCAAAAATGAGTTAAGATTCCTTATTTTGCCAGAACAATAGTCATTTGTCTCAAATTTATCAGTAGCCTTTTAACTTTTAAAGTTATGTCAGAGGTGTGGAAACATTTATTTTTATTTCTTACCTAAAATTTACTTGTCTCTCTCTTAATGATGTTGTCTGGGTCTTCAGGCAAAATATTACACATCAACTTGTCATTAAGTCACAGTTTTGAAATAGAGCTTTTTACTCCATCCTGTGTATCCACTGGTAATTAAATAAGAATGCCAAAATACTTCCTTTGCAAACAAGATTTTTCCTCTTTTTTAACTTCTTTTGCGTTTCTTTGGGTTTAGCTTTTTTCTTTCATTTTCTTTTCCTCTTTTATTATTTTTTTCTGTTGTTCATTCACTTTTCTCAGTCATTAATGTGCTCCTACCTGAGAATAGAAAGAAAAAGTACAGTTAAATATGATTAAACATTAGATGAACTGTTAACAAATTTATTGACAACAGGACAGACTGGTACTCTGCCTCATCCAGGATATGCGAGAATGACACAAAAAACCCCCCTGGCACAGGGTGGTCAGATAAAGTGTGGATGTCTCATCCTTGACTGTGTTCAAGATCACATGGATGGGGCCCTGAAAAACCTGGCCTAGTGCAAGCTGTCCTTGCCCATGGAATAAGCATTAGAATGAGACGATCTCTAGAGTCCCTTCCAACCCAAACCATGCTGTGATTCTATGATGAGAAAAGAAAGTGTTCTTTTCCCCCAAAGCAGTACCTGCAAAAAGGTTAGGAGAACTTTACACACAGGGCTTCAGAAGTACCCCTTGGTAATTTGTTATGTGTACTGGTGCTGCATACCTCAGCAAAACACTAAAATTATTAGGTAAGCATTTGGATGTACTTGAAAAGATAAGAGATTATCAGTTTTGTGAGAGATTAAATACATCCTGTCTATGCAGAGCTGACAAGATTTGTCATAGGCAGGAAGGCAAAATGCAGTCTGGCTGTGTCAGAAATGAGCAGCTGAACCTGTTCTGGTCTTGCCCAGAAAAATGAAGGGGTGGAGGACAATGAAGAAAGGACAGCCATAGGGTGGAAATCCACAAAGAAAAGAAAACATTAAAGACTACCGCCAAAGTAAAACTGCTGCCACCGGGAAAATGGCAATAATGGAAGGCTGAGGTGGTGCCTGTGGAAGGGCCCAGTACAACCAGCCCAGAAGCTTCTAGTGACCATACTCATTGGCCCCTGACCCTGTACTCCACTGGATTAAAAATTTTAAATTATATGCTATGACATGTTAAATGCTCCATCATTTAAAAAGTGTGCTTTTTTTTTTTACTGTTATTACCATACCTTTCCAATCGGACCTCATCTCTACATCTTGGCAGTTCAGCACAACACTGGGGAGTAACAGACATTCTTATCAGAAGACTTAGATCTGTAGATATCCTCAGAATGTGTAATATTTTCCAGTCTTTTAAAGAACACTGCTTATATTGTACTTCACTCTTAGTCTTGCTCTCAGAAGTAACATTTATTATCAGAAGATGATATGAAGGTCATGAGTAGCACTGAAATAAAGAGCTGCATGTAGTTTGGAACTCACTTCCTGTTGACATGGCTCTGTACACAGCCTTCAGAAGCAGTGTCAAAATTCGGGAGACCACTGAAGTTCATAAGAAGCATTTGCTATCCATTTTAAAAGGAAAAGCTGCTAGGCGATAGATATTAGAAGCCTAGGTTATTAGTGCTTGATTTTAATTCTGTACATTTTTATAACACATCAGATCAATTAGATTCTCAGTTTTATTGCACACTAAAAGACCATCAGTCGTTATGGCCACCAAGTCTTAGTTCAAACACAGGAGAGGCAATCTGCTTTGGACTTCATCCATCAATCTCTGGCAATTCTTGGGAAGACTTTGCCATATATTTTTAGCTCATATTGAAAAGCACATTGAAAATAGTTTCATGACAGGTAATATGAAAGAAAAAAGAAGCAAAAATCCAAGCATCACCCCTTATTTTCTGTAGGGAAGTATCACCTCATTAATTTTAAAATATTTTATCTCTAATATAATGAAATAATTATATGCTTCAGTGTTTTTGTATCTTACCTGTACTGTGGGTCATGCATATGCCAGATCATGCAGTATGTTTTGGGACTCACCTGTTTTAGAAGACTATGCTTCCATTCTCATATATAGCTATGTATCCAAAAAGTAACAGCAAAGAGCAGAACAAAGCTCAAGGGGTTTTCTCAGATCTTTGTAGTCATGGGTTTATTATTTCTTCCTCTAGCCTGCTAGCTTCCACTTGTTCAGATCAAAATTATTAAAGGCAGGCAAATATAAAAAAGCTTTATATGTATTTCATACCTTATCTAATATTATATACAAGAAATATTGCATATTATAATTTTTGTACTTTTATGATTTTGTTAGCTGTGTTAGATACTTGAGAAGTGTCTTTGTATACTAGAAAAACAACAGCCTTTCCCCACAACTTGCCTGTTGCCATTCAAGTTCCTTCGAATTTTTTTGTATTTAATTTCATGGAATCATATGATGCTTTTTCAGCCAAATCATTGTGCAAGTGTGTGCAGGATCATAACAATAAATGTTTCTCAACACCAATTAAGAAAACAAGACAAGTAAATGCAGTAGAAATTAGAGTTTTTGGTACAAATGAAAAAAAAAAGATAGCACAGGGAATATTAAAATTAACAAAGCAGAGCTTCTGAGATGAAATATGCATTGTAAATATTTGGTTCTTTCTTGTTTTAGCAGGCTATCTAGGAACAAGAGTTGTGTCCTGACCCAGGACACTCCTTTAAGTATCACTTTTGTTCACAGGTTTTGGGAGTCAGTCATTCAGTGGACAAAAGTTCTGTGGATAGCTTGGCAGGTCATTGGAGCTCAGATCAACTAACTGAGTTTGTTAGTCTGTGAAGGGGATATAACTCAGACTGTCTAGCCCACTGCTCCTGCCATCTGCCCCTCCAAGTAAAATCCATCTCAGATACTCATAGAGGATCTGCTTCCTCAGAAAACCTGCATTAGAAAAGGGCTAAATCCAAAAATGTGCTCGAAAGGAGGTGGATACTGGAAGCAGGACTCTCAAAGACTTGTGTGACAAGATGAAAAGCCATCTTTCCTATCCATCATTTAACAATGGTGGTGGATCGCACACAGAGGGCCAAGGACCTGCTACCAGAGGGAATGAAAGCTACTGGCAGCCCTCCTACAAGTGAAAATAATTAATGAAAAATTTATTACCTGTATTATAGAAATTGCTGCTGGATAGTCCCCAGATAAATTAAATTAATAAAGTTGCAGACTAATTAAGCCGTATCTTTCTGTTTTCTTGCATGGCTGGGGCTGATGCAAGCTCAGCAGAACAGAGGAAGGGGAGGATATAAGATTTGAAGGGCTGAAGTTTGAAAAGCAGAAGACTGAGTATATTAAAAAAGAAACTTCAAGTAAAGGATCCATAGACAATGTGAGCATAGGCTTCTGAATAGGTTATTATGCCTCATTTTAGGAATATTACAGTTTATGAAAGTTTCAGAAATGTGCAGAAAAAACACAATGTTTTTGCAAAGGAAAAAATTTGTCCTGTGAGACGAACAATAGAATAGACTTACAACAAATTTTTTCAGCGCAGTGACATATTATCTGTTATAAATAACACTACATATTATGTGTACATTCTATGTAATTACTCTTTGAAATGAAAAATTTGCAGATTGAACTTTCTCAAACTTTCTGACACAAATTGCTTTACTACATATTGATTTAAAATTAGAAGCAAACTTCTGAGAAAAATGAACATTTGTTACTTGTCTTGACAATGTACGAACAAATTCCTTACTTTTCTGAACTTCAGTTTTATTAAGTAACTTTCTATAAGACAAGTTTCAGCAGATCAGCACAAAATTTTCTTAATTTCATTACAGGCTGTAAATTAAAATTAATGAGGCTGACACCCACAATTAACAATGAAAAATGCAGATTGTTATAATTACTTAAGCAATAACATTGCTTTACATAGAAGACTTAAGGTGCTCCACAAATTATTTACAAGTGTTACATAAAACACAAAAAATGACAATTTCAATTTATTTTGTCAGTATAAAAAACAAAAATCCTTACTAAAACCTTTCTCAATTGGGAATCTCTCGCCATGCATAATTAAGCAAATTTGATTGCAATTAAGCTTGGCTTCTACAGTGGAGTTTTAATTAATGCAAATCTGGCATCTACATCTATAAGATTAATTTTTGTGAATTAAAAGAAAACAACAAAGCATATTTGAAAGTGCAGTTGTATTGTTGAAAGGATGGAATATAAAATCTGATTATTTTTCAGTCTTCCATGTGGATAGCCTTTGACTTACACTTTAAGGACGGATATTTTATTTGGATCTGTTGTTTTGTTTCTCAAAGCATTCATTATTAAGCAGGATCATAGCAATTACATGAGGATTCATCTAAGGAACATCTTAAATGTAATTATATACATTTAGAAGTAGAAATTAATTATAATATAGGCTAAGGAGTGAGGGCACCATTACACTATGCAATGTTTTTTCTGAAGTCACTATCCTCCTCTTGCATTTGGGGCATAGAATATCCTGTGGCAAATCTAGGAGTACTGGAGAGGTTTTCAGATATATTTTAATAAGGTCTTCCTTTAAAAATCCCCCTAACTGGAATTACTTTTATAGGATGGGGAAAAGAAAAATTTCTATTTATTCAGCAAAGTGTTAGAACTGATTTTTTAACTGGTTTTTTTCTGTCTTAAATTTGTTTGTGCTTAGCATCTTTAAAAGATAAATTCTTTATTTGGAATTCTATTCCTTTGAAAGTGTCTTGTTTTCCTTTGAAAGAGTAACCTATTCTACCAATCTTTCTATATAAAATATTCAGCTTTAGAATCCACATGGCTTGTCTTCCTCTTAAATTCAGCACTATGTGATTTTATTTTATCGTTTGTGTGATAAAACAGTCAAATGGAAATGGACCACTAGCAGGACAACCAGATATTGCATTAAAAACTATTCTTCTCATTGGCATGCCAGAAGGTAAATTTCATCCAGTCTCCACACCGATGCGACTCAGGTAATTCCAAGGAAGCATTTATCTGGTTGGTGGAAATGCTCTGACTGATGTGCAATTTTCTATTGCTCTATATTTTTCTTGGTCTTGCTTTCGGAAAAACATGGACTGGGTATGCAGAGAAGGTATCAATTCTTTTTTAGTCAAGGATGAAAAGGCTGAGTCAAGCCTGTGTTGGAGAAAAGGTCAGTGCCAAGATCCAAGTGCCTCTGGGAGAAAATGAATCCCAAAATTTGCATGCAGATTATTGGATGTCTCTGACCCTGATAAGATAAGTAAAATTAGAAGCTGTGTAGTTTTTCTTCCTATCTAATACAGCTTCTTTGTAATTTCTTTCCTTGTCTTTGCAAAATCCAAAAAAATCTCCATTTTGTTATATGAAACATCATTTGTACTGAAAATGACCCAAAGATATTCTGTCAGAGGAACTGTTCTTTTATGGCAGTGACAGGGAGAGTAAAAAATCAAGTCCTTAAGGGGCTATAAATGCTTCCACACTGGGTTCCCCCAGTGCAATCATTATTGCAGCTCCCAAAGGCAGCCTCCAAAGCAGCACACTCTGAGTGTTTCCAGGGCACTGGAAACAGCAAGAGGTGAGCCTAGCCTTGCAATCACATGTGCCACTTCTGCAACAGTGGATTTAAAAACTTCAACAGTCTTTTTGTTCTGCTGTGTTTTACAATACAGGTCTATTTACAGATTTTCTTTAATTATATTTAAATTCGGAATATTAAGTCTAGTATTTATTTTGCTTGAAGTCGAAGAGTAGTATTGTGACGCACTACCATCACAAGAAAAACACAGACACTACAGCAGAGTTGGAATAGGAAAAGGGGAAGTCTAATTTTCACTTCAGTTTATATAGATTTCTAGAAATAGACCACATTGGAAGACTGAGGTTCTACCTCTTCAACTCCACTGGTCTGAGAAAATGTCCATCAGTTATCCCTCCTACCAGGGGGAAATGTCAACAATAGAGTTTGTTAGATAAACAGCATAGAATTGTTTATAGTAAGTGTGTGAGGATCTGACTCCAAATATGTAAGCTATCAGAAGGCTTAGAAAGAATATTAAAAGAATAGGCAACAGTACTGTGAAACAATAGCAGGTTGAAACAGAAGATTTCTAAGTCAATTTTCAAATTTATCGGCTCAAAAAACAAGGTAACAGAAGATGTTTTGCAAGTCTCTGGTTATGGATCAAAATCTGCTTTTGTAGATCTGGAAGAGCAGCAGTATATGTGCTTTGTGACTTTCAGGCCCTTTTTTGCTGGAGTAGTGAAGTGTCCATCACTCTCCCCCCTCTCCAATCTAAACCTTGTTGGCACTAGAACCCTGGACCTGTATGCTCCCCTAATGTCTATGCTTGCATAACTGTGTTTGCATGCTTGTTTCTTTTGAATTGTTTATCCACAGTGTGTGTGAAAGGCAGATATTTGTAATTATATTGTCTGTCTGTATCCAGTGTTTGGTAATTTGGATGCTGATTCGAAACGGGCACTAGTTTATCTAAGGTTACCCCTGCCCCTTTGTTAAAAGGACTGAGGAAGGATCAAGGAGGGATATCAAAGGGCAAGTTTATTTCTAGAGCACAATGCTTAAAACAATCTTCTGCTTTTGCAAACCAGTGAAGTTTGAGGGGTTTAGTTTGCTTTCCACATTTTTTCCAAATATTTTTTAGCAGCCCCAGCCATGTAATTTTTCAATCTTAGTTGGGCAGACATTCTCACAACAAATTTAACATGCATGCCCACACACACACACACATCCTGTTAAAACAGAGAAAGAAAGCAGCTACCACTTTGGTTAAAATTGGGATTAGAGAAAGAGACTGTGGTTCCCCTTTCACTCACACAATTAGCTAATCAAGCTTTACTAGAAATTTTTATAGCATTGTGGATGAAGAATGAATCAAGACATAAAAACTTCTGAGATCAGAGAGAGATTAAACCTTAATGAGGATAAGGAAAATTAAGAGAACATTAATAGTAATGATACCAAAATAAGAACTAGAAAACTAGTCCAGGAAATCTACTCACTCTTGTGCCAGTCATTAACCTGAAGACTAAGATTAAAATACAAGAAGTTATTCCATCAGATTGTTGTGCAAACATGCTGATAAATTCTCTCTCCTGGCTTGTGTTTTTGAAAAAAGCCTAGGGCCATTAGGCACCCAAATCAAATAATAAATCCTTGTCTAGGTCTACACCTTTTCAACATCTTAAAAATAATAAAGGTACATTGTGCTGGTATTTCCTGTTTAATGTTCATTATGCACTGAAGAGGTATTAAGAAATAGTTTTTCTCCAGCAGTTATGAAAGAATTATACTCTTTTCTGAGTGAATGAAATAAGAGCAGATTTTGTGAGTCTATGCCAAAATCTATTTAATTAGGTCATCATTCTTAGGAAAATAATGCACCAGCAGCTTCAGAGAAAGTGCAAGGCATGACACATTTGAATTAACTCCATTTAATTAAAGGAACACCTTCCTGAGGGTCTCAGATTTCATGGTACAATCCAGTTTTCACTGTGGCTGCTATCTTATGCATACTGGACCTCAAGTTTTGTGTTGCACTTGTTAATCTTGTTTTGTGCTAGAAGTACCATATTTTATATGAGCACTGATCACAGCAAGAAGAAGGGACCAACTACCAGGGACAAAACTGGAGGAATTGCCCTTAAGTAATGAAATGCTGTGGAAATTATGGAAATGGAAAAGGAGAAAAGAGGATGGAGGAGAGTTTTGAGCAGTTCAGGGAAGGGGGAAAATATGAAAGGAAAAGGAAAAGGAAAAGGAAAAAGAAGAAAAAGGGTTTAAGCAATGTGTAACAACCAAAAATTCAGGGCTTGCAAATGGAAAGTAGGAACTACTGCTGCTATGTTTCCACATGTTTGACAACTTTCCCACTCTTCAGTCTGGAAGTGAAAGATTTTATGTGTTAAGGTTTCAAGCAAGGGTGGTGTTCACTTAAGAATAGAAATACCACTGTTTTCATTTGCATAGAAAAGGTAAAAATGGTTTTGTTAAAACCACAGGAGAAGTTCAATTTAAAAACACCTTTTCCATTTCTAAAAATTTATACCTTGATTTCTGAAAATAGCATTATTTGGTTTTGTTTCTTGATAGAAGTGTATCACTCTTTTGACTGTGAAGGAAGACAACCTTTTCTTAAGTTTGTTGGGAAAAAAAAATGTTGGAGGGCAGTCATAATAATTTAGATCTGATGTCATAGCACTGAAAGCAATTACAGATTTTTGAAAGAGATGCCCTCTCTTCAGGGTTATTATTTTGAGTTTTTGTAATATGCTTGTCTAGTTTCTTGGTTGGTTGTTTGGTTTGTTTCTGCTAATGTAAGTGTTAAACTGTTCTCAGTAGTGAGGATATTAAAGAGGAATTTTTGGATTTTAAGGGATTTTAATTGTGAGGAAGGGAGAAATACATGAAAATGTAGGGAGAAGACATTAAAAGAAACTGCTGTGTAGAGTATGGGGACAAAGATCTTCAAGGGATAGAAGAAAGAAAATTACCAGATACATGCGCAGAATGGAGAGTTCTGTGGAATGAAGATGAAAAGTAAAAATTCACTGTATGTATAGTCTTTCCCTTACGTCAATGAAAAAAACCAGCTGGATTCAGCCTACCTGGGCCAGTATACCACATTCTACACTTCTCTAGAAGAGCATAAGCAAGGGAGAGGACACTGAAGACTTTGATACTCTCAATAATACTGAACTTCTAAAAGTAAAACAAACACACAAACAAAAAGAGACTGGTACACTGTACACTGAAATTCAAACGATCACTTAGTATTTCCCTCTTTGAAATTAGCATAGGAGGCTTGCTATTTGTAGAATTGAGCTTTTGCAGGGAAATTTAGCCTAGAGGTATATGTTCATCTTCTTGATTTTCAAAAGGATATTTGTGATGAGCATCTGAGTAAAATGGTAATTGTCCCCAAAATGAAGTTTTAAAAGTCCAAGTATGAAGGGCAAAAAGGAGAAAAACCCATTTAAAAAAACATAGAAAGTAATCTAGTGCCTACAGTGATGGAGGTTTTTATACAATCAACTAATTTTAAAATCTAAGACATCTCTGTTATATGGCTGCTATGCCATAAATGCAATATAAGATCGTTTACCCTGGTTCCTTATCTAGAAAGAACACGGCCCCAGAGACAAATATAGACTTATTTTGTCCAAATATTTTAAGTGTTCTTTTTTCTCTCTTACATTAATTGATTTGTTGATTTAAAGTTACTGACATGGAAGCTTAATCAGTCTAATAAGTGGTATCTTTTCTCTCGCCTCCTCTCTGTTCTGCAATGATTTTAGTGAATATACGAAAATGACAAACATTTCTTATACATAGAAGTTGAAAAATGAACAAAGATATGATTTAAAGGAGCAAATTTGATTAAAGTAACTTCTACATTAATCCATTACAACCCACAAAATTATTTTAGTCCCAGGGAGGGATTTCTTCACTTTCTTATTTACGAAAGCATGGTATCATTAACATAATTTGCAAGTGGCTTTTCAAAAGTATGTCTATATTATTAAAGAGATATACCTCCAGAATTCTGCAGGATTTCTTACCACATTTCATTATTCCATGATCTTTGCAGATCATCTCATTCTTTTAATAACATGAACTTCTCTTGCTTATTCATGCCATAGAAATCAAGGGCATTATCATATATCAGTATTTGAGGGACACTGCGTTGAGAACCAGGTATTCTGGATTTCTAATAGCAATCTCCTTTCTTACAGCATTTTCAGTGCCCAGAAATCTGCAGTTAATACCATGAAAAGGTTTAAAACAGAAGACCAAACACAATTTGCTCATGTAGATAGTAATCTGCCATCTCAAAAAATATGGTACAAAAGCCTGAATTCAGTTAATTAGCTTATGATTTTCACTCAGTGCTCATGGCTTAAGAACATAAGAGTTTAAGGTCTTGCAGATGAGTCCATGTATTACAGTGCAGGTGGTTGGTGGATTGCTGCAACTTTCCTGAAGCTTCCCTAAGAGGGAGAGTGCTCCACCAGGCACACAGCAAACGCTACCCTCACACCCAGCAGCAGATTAACTGGAACAGTGGGGGCAGGAAGGGCCTTTGTGTGGGCTGCCAGAGCTAGTCCATCTCACCAACACACCATACGGGCCCAGACACAGAATCACCGAGAGTCAGAGGCCCCAGGCTTATATGTGGGTAGAAGGGGTGGAGCCAAGGGTAACAACCAATCACTGAGTGGTGTGGGTGGGAGAAGGAAGTAAAATGACCAATAGAGAAACACAAAGTTAAATGGACAGGGGTACAAACCAATGGGATTACAAGGAACAAAGAACTTACTAGAAACCTGACCATATGAGGTCATATAAGGGGAAGTAATGGCCAATGGGCCAATGGGGGTGCAGCACTGGGGTTGACTGACAGCATGTCAGTTAAACAGGGGGTCCATAGGAGAGGTTAGGGTCTAGGGGACATTCTTCCAAGGCATGGCCCCAGAAAACCCCCTGTGTGTCCATAAGGACACATTAGTTATAGCATCAGAATCTTAAAATGTTTCTGCAGAAAAATTGCTTCAGCATTAATTGCTGCTCACAACAGGCAAAAGCAAACATTTCAGTAATTTGAATTGTGAATGGTTCCATACACTTATGAAATACTTTTTTGAGAAACTTCTGTAAGATTTTTTAGGGAATTTCTCTGCAAAGCTGTAATTAATATGACTAGTAAAATCGTTATGCTTCAGTAATTAAATGTTCATGCTTCTTATACAGCATGTCACTAGATGTCACTCTGTATTCCATTATTTGGTATTCTGGCGATTTCTAAATTTTTCTGCCTTTCTGTATCTACTTTCCCCACAACAAACCTGAACAGACAATGTAAAATGTGCATGAATAACACAGAATTGCTGACTGAATGTCAATTTTCTAGTGTGTGACTTCTATTGATCATTCATTATTGACATGAAGGTCTCTAGTGTCTCTCTTTTCCTCTTTAAACTCTTTCTCAGCTAAAATTTCCAAACAACAGAACCAGAAGGCCTTGAAGAATGGGATGATTCAGGTCTCTTAGGATGCCTTACAGAGTACTTTAACCTCAGGAAGGCATCAGAGGCACCTTTTTATAAAGACTCAACAACTGTTTGGAATAAAAATTTAAACACTGGGAAAAAAAAACCACTTTCTACTTAAATTGAACCACTTTCATTGACACTCCTTTGGTGTAAATATAACTGGCTGCTTTTGGCAAACATAAAGACTTTTTAAAACAGTTTCCTGAATGTATGCATTTCCCTTCCTTGTAGCCAATAAAATATAAATAGCATTTTCACAGTGACGAATGACATGTAGTACAGTATTCTATGATCATGGCTCCAGGATTTTATTTCTTTTAGCTTTGTATACATTAATTAAGTATACACAATCAGGGTTGAGTGCAGAGACAGCTAAATAAACAAATGACGCTGTAGAAAGGTCTTTCTGCATACTAATCATATCCTACATCTGCAAGCAAAAGCTCTATAAATCGATTTGCTCTTTCACATCAAAAGACAAACAGTGAGGCAAGTCAGCAGTTCCTTTGTCAAAGTCACAGAGATTGCTGTTCTTCACAAATGCATTTCTACAGAGCTGAATTCAACCATTTGATGATTAGCATTATTGGCAACTCTTCAAAGAAGATTCATCAAGTAATTTGCAATTGGATTGGTTGCCATTTTTGTGATTCTACCCCATGAAATTGAACAAAAAATGATTGACATTTGAATTCTTACTTGGAGGACAAAGTGAACTAGCATAAGAAAAAGAAGCAAGCAGATTCCCAAGAGGTTGAGAAGCTGATGTGATGTCTCTGGTGATTCCCACATGGACCAGATCAGATAGGTCTGAAAATTAAATAAATAGGTAGGGCAGAGGCAATCAGGAAGATGTAACTTCCTGTGAATATAAGAAAAAAATTAAAGTGCTATTTTTTTAAGATGTCAGTATATATCTGTGCTTTTGTAACCCCTCTAAACACTAAATCTATTCATGTGAGAAAAATCTTAGTGAAAAGGAGGGAAAATCAGTCTATCACTTCACATCCTTTGCGTGCAAGAATTGAGTTCTCTGCTATCAATGCATATTAGATACATTAACAAAAAATAAAGAATAACACAACATATTTGTGTATGCATGTAAATAAAATGCAGCTGTGTGAGAAGCTGCAAGTGATGTGGCTGAGTACAGGAATTATTCAAACCTTGATAACATTACTAGCTCACAGGTTTCGATTTTTCAAAGCTAACCCACAAAACACAAAAAAATACTTGCTGGAATTCTTACATATTTTGTCTCCTGCTATCTCTGTTTCAGAAATTATGAACCAGAACCCTCACTGCCCTGACAAAATTACAAAGATGTTTGGATTCCTCATTGAGTATGGTATTTCCTAAAATAGGAGAAGGGTGGAACTTACTACAGAAATGTATAGAGAGAAAATTAAGTGTATATTAATTCATTTGCTTACAGTTCCATAGCTTTTTCCAGCTGCAGGATATTCATTGTAGTGTTTTTTGTTGTTGTTGGGTTGTGGTGTTTTTGTTTGTTTTTTGTTATGGTGAAGCTTATACCTCCATAGCCTCTTTTCTGAAATAGATTTACTCTCCAATGTTTCGACCTCCAATGACCACAGATATTTTTGGACAGATTGATCCATCTGTTACCTACTTACACTATATAAGCTCAGCTAAATATTTAGCTAAATCTTTACAAATCAAACCAGGTCTTTAATTCTGAATTTTAACTTCAGCAGGCTTCCATAATCTAAAATTAGGACCCACAGATAGCTAAAGGCGGTACTTGAAACCATGTTTTTATGGCCAGTATGTCCAAGTGTACATATATGTATATGGCCATAAACATATCCAGTGTATGTTTTTTCAAAAATACATGTTGAAGAATAGTAATGAAGAAATTGCTTCTCTAGTCAAGACACAGATAAGAATTCTGCTCTAGAGAACCTATATCACATAGAAATTGATTTTCAGAACGGTTTGTATTGCATTGTCCAGGATTAATTTGTCTAAAAAATTTCTCTAACTGAAGGATGGATTTTGAAGATAGCTGTATCCCTACATGTAGGATCCAGAGGCTTCCTGGTCTGATCCTGAGTCTGGTGGAAGCAGTCATTAAAATATATTTCTTTTACAATCTCAGTGGCTGACGTTAAGACCAAGGGTGTAATACCTTTCTGAAGTGTAGTGGCTACCTATCTATCCTGCAATACCTGTCAAACTACATATATTGCCCCATGGTTGGATTAATGCAGCTGTCTGATATTGTAAGAAGTCATACAAACTAAGGGTGTTAACCACCTTCCCAAGCTTTATGTGTCTGAGGTACTGAGGCTAGGTATGTGGTGTCCCTGAATCCTGCCTCTCATAAGGATCTCCATTAAAGAATGACAGGGGATAATCAGTGTTAAAAGTCCTATTAAGGGTGATGGGGTAAAGACACTCCAAATACTGTCAAGGATGTATGTCACTGCTTTTGGTGAAACCATCGTACATAAAAATATAGATGCATCTGTATAGCTGTATGTGACAAGTTCAAAATAATCAGGTGAAGAAAAAAATCTGATATTTTTCATGTTTTTTCTTAAAATTACTGTCCACGGCACAATGGCACACATACTATATTTTAAAGCAGATGCTTATTTCATCTTCATCATATTTATTTTTCTCTTGTAAGTTAAGTTCAAATGTCAAGGTTGGTATTATCTTCCAAATAAAAACAACAGAGCTCTCATCTCAAGGAAGTACAATGTCTTTTAATCAAATGGAATTCAAAAATGAAAACAAAAAACAAACAAACAAAAACCAAACAAACAAAAACCAAAAAAAGTCACCAACCAAACCAAGCAAAAAAAAAAATCTAAGGAAAAATAAAAAATCACTTCAGGCTATGATTGTCTTTTATTTTAAAAATATAGTTTGAGAAAATTCAACAAAACTAAAACCACTGAATCTGCCTAGTGAGATGAGAATTTCTACTGTTTCCAAGGAAATCTTACTTACTTTAAAGGTCAAGTAAACAGAAAGAATCAGCAATGCTGATTGGTATTGATATTCAAATAGCTTTGATCTCTGCCCTATTATGAGATCCCTCACAATATAATTGGAAACTATGAAAAACAATGATAATATAAGTAACATGTTTTCTAAAAGATCTGTGACTATCATATCTATGATGTCAATTGAAATAACTATAATTTTATACCTTTGTTGATTTGATTAATTCAATATCATATCACTTCTGGAATAAATAGATGTGACTCTTACTGGAGTGAATGTATCTGCCTTTGGAACAAATATGGCACTCTGTAACAGACTATGCATAAAATATGATGGCAACATCTAGAGAAACTGGGGATTGCTATTATTACTTGCTTATTGAGTCTGAAGAAAACAATTAATCAAATATTTTACCAGCTGCTGATTCTTGTATGTACTTTTAAGTGTTTGTTACATATTTTGGGTGTGTGTTATTCAGTGCATATCTTCAAAAAGGGCATTTATTGCCTAGGTGATTGAGGTTTTGCATAATGGTATATGAGTGCTTTTAGAGTACCATCCTCACTGTTCAGAAAGTTACTTCTTTGAGTATTGTATCTCCAAATTATACTGGCATTAGAGAGAGATTGGTTTTATGTGCGGAAATCAGGCTATCACTCATATTAATTGGCTATCTCATAAAGCCATGAATTGATGAAACTAACCACGATTCCAAAGGGAATTCTATGGTAATAGATTTTAAGAAGGCATCTGATTCTGGGGCTTATATTAGCCAGACTGACTATTCTCTCAGCTGCTCAGAGATTATTGCAGTGCTGTGTATTTTCCTAATTACACCAGTGCTAGCCACTTTCAATTCAGTGTTTGTAGTCTACAAACTCTGGTCAATATTTGCCAATCAGACATAAAGCAACAGGCCCCATGAGTTGCAAATGCCAAACAACTAGCCCTATCTTTGCTCTGGTGGCAGTTCACCTCTGAAAACCTGTCCATTTTACTTGGTGCTCAGTGCACTAAGTATGGAAATAGCTCCCTCCAGATCCCTGAGACCAGGCGTTCAGATTTACCCTTCCCACACAGTGCAGGTAAAATACAAATCACCTTAGAAATACACTCACGAGAATAATGCCAAGCTCCTAAGAAAATAGGTTTTGTTGGACTAGAGTAGAGAATCAAGACTCGTGATTAAAGCTTTAAAGACTATTTCCATGTGAAATAGTTATGAAATAAAATACTTAAATATTCTAAAAAGTGATTCAGTGCCTACTTATTAGATTACACTGATATTATCTCTCAGATATCTCAAACACGTATTTGTGATGGGAACCTAGTTTTTACTTTAAAAACATCATGTTTCCTTTTGGACATATATATCCAGTAGATAGGGAACTTCCTGACCATAGCAAAGATCTCTATTCCTCCGAGTAAATTCTCTCTCTCAACAGTGGAGTGCAAAGAAAACTGTACAGCTTCTGCAAGAGGAAAAAGAGCATCACCAGGATATTGTACAGGCTGGTAAATAAGGCATACTCTTAGCTCGAGGTTGGACTGTGTTACAGTTCTGAGTTAGCTGGTCCATGGCAGGATGTTTTGCACTGGAACTGGAAACTAAAGTTCCATAGATTGCCTGTGGACTACCCATGGCACACCACAGTGTCCTGGTCTCCTACTTCTGACTGTAGTATGTTACACTTCATATCTTGCCATGAACACTGAGAAAGGGGAATAATTCTTTACTTTCTCCTTAGAAAATTGTATCATTCCCTTGATGATACAAACATGAGTCCAAGAGTTTGGAAGTGATTCATGGTACTTTAATTTAAAAAAATAGCATTTGTGGAAGAAGATTATATATCCTGGGGAAAATTTAAAGAAACATATGGAAAAGTTCTTTCTTTTTCTCCCCCTCTTCATTTCGTCCCTCTTTTCCTCATTTTCCTCCCCCCTTTTCCCTGCTCTCTTTCTCTATTTCATACTAGAACTCTCCGTTGCTGTTCAGTTTTTCCTTCAGATGGCCCTTCACCCCTGAGGCACCAGTAGATTTCAACCTAGGAATTCACAGTAATTTATTTGTTTGCTGTCTCCTGAATATTGCACTGATTCCTAACCAGGTGCAGTGTTAATCCATTTTCTAAAGAATTGGTGTCTTCCTTCATCAGGAGCCATTCATAATTGACACTATTGACTATAATAAAGATAAAATTATTCTGAGTACTAGAATTAAATTTCTCAGCTGTGGCTTGAACTATATCAGAAGTAGCAACCCCATTCTTGATTAGGATAAGAAACCATGCATCTACTAAAATAAGCAATAAGGCTTATTAAATTAGTCTCAAATTTGATATCTGTATGCTAAGTTTGCTCCACTGCAGAGAGACCTGTATCTTCTTACAGCTGAGCATGTACAAAGATGACTGTAAATCATCAAGTGTTGAAAGTTGGGGCATACCTTGATTAATGAAGTGGATGGCATGATGCCTCTTGAGCCGAGTAACAGAGTGCCATAATTTGTGTGCTTATACATTTTTATGTACTGGCGTTGACTCTGACTCTTTAACTTTTAACGTGCCAATTAAGCATAAGGTTTAAACCACTTAAATAGCTGTCTTCAACATTAACACATTAATTTATCTTCTACTGATGAATGGAACAATTTAGCAAAAATAGAGAAAAAAATTTTTGAAAAGCAACAAAATTATCTTTAATTTGCTTATAGAGCTACCATAATATGCAAAACCAGTCTTTCCACCCACCTACAATAAAATATGTTGAAACTTCAGAAAATTCTATTCTCTTTTAGTTTGACCAAAGGGGGAAAAAAACCCCAAAACAAACCAACAAACCAAAACCAACAAACAAAATACTTGTGTGGAAAAATCTATAAAGTCACAAAATTTTATTATCCCTATTGTTCAGTTACCATAAGCTGACCTAAACTCTTATTGCCATGAAAATACTTTGTGTAAAGTTATTTGACTTTCTAGGGCTTCTGCTGGAATGTGCCTAAGCATCCTAGTAGAACTTATGTTTTTAAGGAAGGTAGAAATTTCATTTAGAGGTATCTGTAAAAATGTGTTTCTCTCTCTCCACCCTTCTCCCCCAACTTTTCACCCCAAATATTTGTGAACTTACCTTTATTGATAAAATAAGCATTGGCATAAATCCCTTATTAACTATAAAATTACACTGGACTAGATCTATGTCAATATCTAGGACCTGCAGCTTGCAAAAAACTGCAAGTAAATTTCTATCTCAACTCAAAATAGCATACAAGTGTATGGCTCACAGATGTATCTAATGTTGGTATTTTGATCTTTGTTCCAAACATTTTCTGATTTGCACTATTATTTATTATTTATTGTTTGTTCCTTAAATTCTGTTTGCATCTAATTTCGTAAAGAAACTAAGGGTAGATTGGTATGGGAAATTTGAACTGATAATCATAGAACCTTTTGGATTGGAGACGGCCTTTAAAGGTCACCTACACCTAGAACAACCTTCCTGCAATGAACACGAAGGGGCAACTTCAATTTCATGAGGTTTCTCAGTGCTCTGTCCAACCTGACCTTGAATATTTTGAAGTATGTCTGCCACCTCTCTGGTCAGCCTGTTTCAGTATTTCACCATCTTCATAATAAAAAAAAAATTATTCTCCATTAGTCTAAATCTGCCCTCTTAGTTTGAAAGCATTGTCCTTTGTCCTCTTGTAACAGGACATATTAAAATGTTTGTCCCTAGCTTTCCTATAGGCCCCTCTAAGTATTGAAAATTTGTAGGAGAAGAGAATACAGGTGACCTTGCCTCTGATAAATAACAGCTGTGTTAATTACTCAGTACAGCCTTGCCCCTGATGAGTCACAGCTATAGCCAATAAAGATAAGTATGATAAAAGGGAGTGGGTTAGCTAAAGAGGAGTAATTATGAAGAAGGATCATGGGGAGAGAATCACTGCTGTGAGGTCACTCTGGGTTTGTAGTTGGAACCTGCAGTCACAGTCCCGCTAGGTAAAAGCCTGCAGTCAGAGTTTAGCAGGAAATACCAGCTGTCAGAGGCTGCAAGGGAAACCTACAGGCAGGAGTTTGCTGTAGCCAGAGTCAGTGAATAGTTGGGGTTAGGATGGCTAAGCTGTAAAGAGGAATAAACCAGGACCCTTTTCATGCAGTGATAAACAAGAAGTCTGTGTCTCAGCTCATTTCTACCCTCTAACAAGAGGGCTGCTGCAACAGAAAAGATGCAATAAGGTTGTTCTGGAGCCTTCTCTTCTCCAGACTGAATTACCCACGCTCTTCCAGTCTGGCTTACATAGAAGAGGAACTCCATTCCCCTGATCATTTTTTTGGCTCTTCTCTAGATCCAGTTCAACAGGTCCATGTACTCCTTATGTTGAGGACCCCAGAGCTGGATGCAGTACTCCAGGTGAGGTCTCGCTAGCCTGCAGCAGAAGGGCAGCGTCACCTCCCTTGACCTGCTAGACATGCTTCTTTTGATGCCACTCAGGATACACTTTGCCTTCTGGGTTCATGTCCAGCTTTTCATCTACCAGTACCCCAAAGCCCTTCTCCCTTTATCTTCCTTCATCTCCCTTCTCCTAGCCTGTATAGGCATTGGGGGTTGCACTGATCCAGGTGCAGAATCTTGCACTTGGCCTAAATTAACCTCATGAGATTCACACAGATCCAACTGCTGAAGCTCCTCAAGCTCAATAAATGCAACATGATATTCAAACATTCTCTGTAAATATAATTTTTATTTCACTGTAACAATAATGATGTTTTATGCTGTTTTACTATATAAATCTCTTCTACATACTTTATTTAGTTTACATACTACCATTTGATATCTGTTTTACTTCTTAATTTCAGCAAAGGGGTATATGAGTTCTGAGATTTTTTTTATTGATAGTATGTATCGTTTTATCACCTAGTTAGTAGCAATAGCATCTTTGCTAACTTCTGTGGTATATATTATATTCCATAAAGAATTTCCACTTCTTCTGCTCTTCATGTTAATGAAAATGGCTTTGAAATATGACCGTTGGAAGAAAATATTGCGTGATTTATATTTCCATTTTAAGGGTTTCCTCTGTTCCTATTTTCAAAGTTTTGTGTTTGTGATTTTTCTTAATTTATATATAATAATTGAAATACCAGGACAGACAGGGATCAATACAAGATGTCTTCAAAGAAGCATCAAAACCATATCAGAGGCAATGGTAGAATTGCATACACTTGAATGGTGAAGCCTCTTTCTGGTTTATGCCCTGAGACATACCTTTCTCTTTGTTTTTTTTCTGTAAATGGTCTTCTAATGCTCAAAGGCTGACAAAAGTCACTATTTCAAAGAGTCAAAATTAAATTGCAAATATATTATCCTTTGTCCTCCAAATGTATCTAGGAATTTTCCATGAAGATGGTTTTTGAAGTCTTCTGTATAACAGAGACTAAGTAATACCTGCTGTGTAATGGAAGGCAGTAGAAGGCTCATCTGTCTCTTCATAGAAAATTCAATGGTCAGGAAATGTCATTACAGTACAACACAGTGAGTTGTTTCTTCAAACAGTTAGTTGTATAAAATTGTCTGTCTCTTTAGCCATTTTATCTTTTCTGTCTTTTTACCCTTGTGTTGTTGTCTTCATTCATCATCACTTTCTTCATTCCCTGAAACTTCAGGATTCTTCTTTTCACTCACAAAATGTCTTCATCATTCCTGTGTTAGTCTTTAACATCTAGCAATTGTTTTCTTGCCCTCTTTCAGTCATTATAATGAACAGAAACATACTTCAGCTGCACATAGATCAAATCTACTAGAGGTTTGTTTCGAAAGTATTTTGAAAACCACTGTAGAAATGCTACTAAATGTAGAGAACAGAAAATCTTAACCTTCACAGAACCTACCAGGTGCACAACTTTCACACCCAGCTCATTTCACTCGCTAACAAAATAGTACCCTTGTTGCATGTTTCCTTTTATTGTCTTTAAGGGGATCAAATCTATCACCATAAATCTTAAATATCTCCAAAACTACAAGTAAAAATACAT
The DNA here is from genome assembly GCA_013401135.1 of Cettia cetti. Classification (NCBI taxonomy): domain Eukaryota; kingdom Metazoa; phylum Chordata; class Aves; order Passeriformes; family Sylviidae; genus Cettia; species Cettia cetti. The sequence goes on from VZUI01053842.1 coordinate 37,849, forward strand.
AAATATATGTAACAGATGCAGAATTGCCTCCTGGGATGCATGTTTTATGCATACAGAACTGTCATAACATCCCTCATACAATCACATTTTTTTCTCCGCTCATGGTCTTTACACCTACCTCATTTTGACAATGTGCCTGGAAGTAATATGGATAATAAAATGTAACTAACACCATAAAAACACATTTGCCACTTTTTGAAATTTACTAATTTATACAAATACAGACTCAAAGAAATCCACCTAGATTAGAAAAAGCAGTAACCACCTAAAAGCATTCCTTTTTTAAACCAAATTACTGAAAACAGTGCTATGATTTTCAAGAAGAAATTGTCTTGTAACAAAGTTTAATCCACATAGTACAATTCTGCATCTTTTTCTTTCTTCTAAAGTAAGAGGTAAAATATTTTAAAAACCCCTTAGTTTTTATTTGTAATATATCTCTCTAAATTTGCCAATAATATTGTAAGTGAGTCATATTGATCCCTGATCCAGCTTATCTAGTTCAAAGTCTTTACCTTTTTAGCTGAAAGTGGTAGATCTTCTAATTCAAGAGTAAAATATTTTTATGATTTTTTCTAATTTTTTTTTTCTAATTCAAGAGCAAATTTTTTGATGTTTCCTCTACTTAGTACTGGTAAACTCTAATCAGCACTGGCAAGCTCACGTCTGGGGTACTGTGTTTAGAGATATGGAGGCACTGGAGAGGGTTCAGTGAAGGGCCATGAAGATGATGAAAGGACTGGAGCATCTCTCCCATGAGGAAGGGCTGTGAGCTGGGCCTGTTTGGCCTGAAGAAACTGGGGAGAGAAACTTGTCAATGTCCACATAAATACCTGAGAGAAGACAGGTCCAGGCTTGTTTCAGTGGTGCCCAGTCATAGGTCAAGAGGTGACAGGCACACACTGAACCACTGGCTCTAGGTCATCCTGCTCAAGCTGGGGAGTTGGACAAGATGATCTCCAGAGCAACATTCTCTGAAGTTTCAATGTTTTGTAGTGTCTTTGAGAATATTTCCACTTTTTCTGTTTAACAGAAATAACCACAAAGCAAGTGTTTTATTTTTAAAAGCAAAATTAAATGCATTGATTTCATGATCTTGCATAGAGCTTAATGAATGGCACAAGTTGCTTTGGGTTTTGTCAAATTCTCGAATGGTCAAAGATTTTTTTGATCTCTTATGAGTTACATGTTTCAATAAAGTCTACTACATTAGGGAGGATATTACACATCACTGAATGAGCCGTAGACTAACAATAACAAAATTTATTCAATAATTTCAGAAGGTAAATGCATTACTTGTTTTATGGTTTTATTTCTTTCCACTATATCAGACAAAGTGACTGAACATGACTGCCTGTGTCTTTGCAGATTCATAATGTTCTTTCCACTATATCAAAGTGACTGAACATGACTGCCTGTGCCTTTGCAGATTCATAATGTGTGTCACAAGAGACACAGAAACTGTCCTCAATATTTTTATTTTTAATTCTAATTGATTTCCAAAGACATACAAGAGTAAAAAGATTTTGAGGACAGCTCTGTTAATAAATGCACACACACACTACAGCCCTTCATATCAACAGTATTAATAAATTGTTAACAAAAGTGTACAAAGGAATCATAACACTTTAGCAAACCATTTCTAAGTAATGTTTCAAAAATTTTTACTGTATTGCATTTATAGTAATGTGTGCTGCCTTCAGATTAGCTATGTCGAATATTGCAGCTCTTCTTCTACCATACCTTTCTACCTAAGTATGTGATATGAACCATGACATTACAATCTTAAAGCTGTAACAAGAATGAGTTATGTTTGTACTATTTCCCATTCTCATTATATTCTTTGTCACAAAATGAATTAATGTTGTGCCATTCTCTGCTCTCATTACAATCTTTTCCTTATGAATGGGGCATCAGAATTTTAATGCCTTTTGTAATCTCTGAGTTATAGGAGTGCGTTACACTACTCTGACCTTGCTAATATTTTGCGTGGTCATTGGCTGGCTGCACACTGCTGGGTGTGAGGTTACACTGAGCAGCCAATCCAGGGGCTTTGGCAGTGTCTGCTTCGGAGTGTTCCACTAACCTGACAAAAAGCCCAGGGACCCAAGTGGGTTAATGCCACTCCTAAGGACTGCTAAAGGAAGTGTTCATTCTCTTCCCAGGTATGAACAAAGTATCAAGACTTCCCTTACCACAAATTATGAAGCACTTACAAGAATGATTATATGCAAGCTTTTTGCAAGTGCTTTCATTCTTCCTTTGCTTTTATGTTTTTCATGCGTTTAAAAACTATTGTGTATTGCTTCCGTATTAAAAAAGAAACCAGATTGAGATTTCTAAATTTTCTGTTCTTAAATTGATAGCAGTTGGAAGCCAGGAGTTTAAAAACTTGCTGATGCATTGAGTATCTGATGTACTGAGAGTGTGGCTGACAGATTGGACTTCATTTAAGTCCCTCTTTTCCAATTTTGTAACCCAGAAACAAAGTATATCTACCTTCCACTACCTGTGCTTTTAGCTAAAATCCTGAACATTTCCAGTTATGTATTTAAATGACTTCTTGTCTTTTTAGAGAATCTCATTTGACAGTGTTTTGTACTATTAGTTTAAAAAAAATCTTTATATTTAAATCATAACAAAGTCTGATATAAGTCAGAACATATTGCAGAAACATGGAAAAACAGAATATAAATTATAAAAAGGATTCATGTTTATCAAATATGCTTTTCATGTTAGTTGATTCTTGAAAGCATTTTCCAGTTTACCCAACATAAATTATATATATGATAATGAATAAATATGGTTTTTCTATTTTTTTTTAATCCTATCATGCAATAAAAACATGTTCATAGCCCTAAGGAGCTGCTATTAAAAGTTGTTTTGTGATAAAAAACTGAATCATTTAGGAAAATGTTAATACTGGCATGCTGACTACAATGACAAGTAAATTGGCAGATGTCAGTCTACCATGTTGAAATAAAGCCAGAAACTTAAGTCTTTTTGGGAGAGTATAATTTTCCATTTAACAGAAAAGCAACTGTAAGCAATAAACAGTGTTTGACTTAGATGCTGTTGAAACCCGTAACTACTAAATCACAACCCACCCATCAGTCTGAGATACTAAGGAGGTTGCTTTGGTTAGGAAATTGTCATTAAGAATTGTGTAAAACCATTGTGACCTTACAGAGACTGTGGGAATGACAACACTCACAGGAGCCTAAGAGCTTTGCTGAATAGCAGAGGGTATCTTGCACACAGAATTCCTTAACTGTAGTCCAGTTCTATTTTCTGTCCTGGGGTGATATTTGAGTGCTATAAGAAACACCTATCAGCAGTGGTTCATATACTCAGCTTCTTTATTTTAATTTTTTTTTTTTTTTTTTTTTTGCTTTGCTTTTTGGAATGCATCAATGCGCATTCTCAGCATCTCACAATTTTAAAAATTAATCTATCATTGTAATATTTCCAGTAAAGTAAAAAAATACGCTACAGCTTGCGGACTGAATTTAGATAAGAGGACTTGACTGGTTTGGCCTACCAGTAATATCGTTAACTTTGTCTGTTTACACACAGTCAGGTGTGTGAAGGAAAAGCCAGGATCTAGAACCTAACCAATGGCCAGTTAGGAACATGAGTTCTAGTGGGCAGTTATTTTTGTTATTGTTAGAAGATTTTAGGAAAACCACTCATTTGTCAAAATTTAGAGTGGGGGACAGAGAGTGCACTGAAGAGCTTCTCTACTGCTTTAGCAGCCCAGAGAGCCAAACGCGTCCTGGGCTGCATCCAAAGCAGTGTGGGCAGCAGGGCCAGGGAGGGGATTCTGCCCCTCTGCTCTGCCCTGCTGAGAGCCCGCCTGCAGGGCTGCATCCAGCTCTGGGGGCCCAGCACAGCAAGGACATGGACCTGTTGGAGTGAGTCTAGTGGAGGACCACCAAGATGTTTAGAGGGATGGAGCAGCTCTATATGAGGAAAAGCTGAGAGAATTGGGAGTATTCAGCTTGGAGAAGAGAAGGCTCTGGAGTGACCTAATTGAGACCTTTCAGTACCTAAGGGAGGCCTACAAGAGCTGAAGAGGGACTGTTTACAGGGGTATGTAGTGACAGGACAAGAGGGAATATCTTTAAACTGAGACTAGGTTTATAATGGATATTATGAAGAAATCCTTTATTGTGATAATGGTGAGACACTGGAACAGGTTGCCCAGAGAAGCTGTGGATGCCCCATCCCTGGAAATGTTCAAGGCCAGGTTGGATGGACCAATGAGCATCCTGGTTTAGTGAAAGGTTCCTTGCTCATGGCAGGAGGATTGGAACCAGATGATATTTTGGATCCCTTCCAACCTAAACTATTCTATGATACTGGAAGAATCTGAGAAGGTCCGTTTTGAACCATCACAGCAGGTGTATACTTTGGAAAGTCAATGGGTTTTATCTCTACTATATAATCCTTTAAGAATAAGCTACAATTTAATAATCCACTCTATGGCTGCTTTACTATAGTGTCCCAGGAAGGTGTAACAAGGAAACCAAACCACTTGAAGTTAGCTTTTCTGGGAAGAAATGGGAGGGATTTTGCTGCGACACAAGATCACAAAACAATATTTCAGATTTACTAGTTTCTGTGAGAGTTATAGGGCAATGGCCTTCATATATTAGCTCATTTGTTTTTAAATTAATATTTTTATATGTACCTAAATAATTTTTTCTTTCTCTTTTTGTGTTTTTGGTGTCTACTTACACTCTCGTGCTTTGCATTTAATTATGAACAAATGCAACTGTGTAACAAAGTCAAGTGAGGAATATGTGTCAAGTTTTAAATTTCTCTTTAGAGACTTGGCTTAATTTGATTTGGGTAGTGTAGTTAGGCAAAATGAAGTTTACATAACATTAATTCTGTCCCAGAACAGTGGTGTCCAGAACTTTTGTGAAGAGGAAAGTTCATGTGTTTTGAACTTTGAAGCAATCCCTTTACAGGTTAAACCTCAAAATCTGATGTTTTCTCCCATTATGCTAAATGCATTAAGGTAGATGTTAGACAATTTTCCAGTTTCCAAAATTTGTGTGGCTACTTTCCTCCAAGGAAAACACAGGTTGGTTTTATGCATTAAAAAGAGTTGACTCCATACATGTGCAGTAATTCAAAAATGTGTGAAAGCAATGGCTAAAACTGAAGTCAAGCTCTAAAATGACAAAACAAAAGCTATTTTTGCATTCTAAAGGCTCTTTTTCATAAGTATTTTTACTTCCATGAATGATGACCTTTTTTCTACTACATCTTTTTCATCTGATAGCCTCTGGCCTTTCTGAACTTGAACAGAAAAATAAAGTCTGATTTTGAAAGAAAATGGGAACATGTAAAAAGGTATGTATAAATGGGAATTTGTTTCCAGATGTCAGAAAACTGGACTGACTGGAAAAAAAACCTGACCCAGGGTACATGACATGACTATAAAACCAAGTTTGTTTGTTTGTTATTTTCTACCCAATTCCATTGCACACACACTTTTTTTTTTTTTAATAACATTAAGAAATAAAATTTCTTATTTATCTGAAGGATTCATGTTTCTATATGCTTACTTTAAATCAATACCACAAATTAAGCTTCTGCAAAATGTGTCTTCTCAGAAAAAAAAAAAAGGTGAAGGGCTACAAACAGTTATGAGTAACCTTAGTATTCTTGCTAATAAAAATAAACACCTGTTTACTCTAGAAGGTTCTATATTAAGCCCAGTGCTTTGCAAAAAATTAATTGACATGACTGCTGGTGAAGCATAGATCTTAGCAGTTTCATCTATTCGTTTCTGACTTAGCCACCAACTGTCTTGCAGCAGAAGACTCTGCAAGGCTTTGCAAATTTTGCAAATATGAGCTGTTATTTTGGTACAGAAGTTTCCATATTACTTTTTAGTCTGCCTTCAAGCAAAAGATTTTATAAAAGAATACATTTGATTCTGTTTTGAATGCATATAGAATATGATATATAGGCTGTATTATATGTTATATGAATTATTAATTGATGCAGCCACCTCTGATTAGAAGTACACTAACACTGCACTTCCCAAGGTTTTAGGGTGAGAAGTGAAACAATAGCTCTTATTCAGCTGAAATTGTGAGGGGAATTTAGATAAGCAGAAGGCCATTATACAGGTTAGAATTTGGCCCTAACACAGGAGCTGACACCTCCTATCAAGAGGTATGTAATCACATTGCGTGATTTTCTCAAGAAACACTGTACAGAGCAGTGCTAATTTTCAATTGCATTTCGCAATATGTGTTATTTTTGAGACTCCATGAAAATTCTCCGTAACTGCTTTTAAGACATTTCCCCTGGTGCAGAGTTTTATTTTCTTTAAGAATGTGTTCTGAAAAGCACTGACAGCGTCTTCAGCAGAAAAGCCAGGATTGTCAGCCATTGATGCAAAAACCTGAATCTGCTTTGACACCCCGGAATAAGCTTCTGGCAATGTTATGTCTTTCTTTTAGATGTTTGGATAAATCACACAGCTCAGAAGCTGCATCATACGTTATGCCTAAGTTATAAACAAATGTTGCTGAGATAAGGATGTTTCTCAGTCCAATGTAGTGAATCTCTAGATGTCTCTTAGCTACCTCAGGGAACTGTTTGCTCAAGGCTTGGCCGTGTGTTCCAAGTGGTTTATATGGATCTTCCAGGAGACCCAACCAAACAGATATCTGTATTGGTGCTCACTCCTTTCTTAAGCACCTGCATTTTTCCACCAGCAACACAGTATTTGGAGTAGCTGTGATCCAGAAGAGATACACTAGAAAAGAGAAGGAGAGAATTTGTGCCAATCAGTGGTGTTGTTGTTTCTGCCTCTAACCTCAAAAAGGTTTGTGATCATGGCAAGTGAGGATTGACTTTCCCAGTGGCTGTCCTTATATGATACTTGATTGCTGCAGGTTCCTACCTTCATGTGGTTTCTGGTTGCTAGCAGCTGACCTGGACTGAATAGAGGACCCTCTTGGATAGAGTGGTATTGTTGATATATTCACAAGCTTTGTAGCAGGCTTTCTTCACTACCTAATGACTGTTTAACCTTTCCATTTGCTCATGTAGAGCACCACCTGCATTATGTGTCTTTCTTGTTGGGTTCTGTAAGGCCCAAACTTCAGAGTCTGCTCCTAGGCAGGAACAGAGACTTAGTGGAGATTGTGCTGGAAGAGTCCTGTGATAAAACCACTGTGAAAGAGGATTGCCAGGGCAGACATTGGACAACATGGGAAAGATACGTGAAATCTTATTTTTCTTCCAATTTAGGGGGCCTTTTCACAGTCCTGAAAAGCAGGTGTACATGAAACAACAGTAAGTTCAAAACTAGCTGCCCTGTTTGGACATCTACGTTCTTTGTTTGGCTGTTGGTTGTTTTTTGTTTTGTAGTATGGTATTTATTTCCTCTAACTCTGAGTATTTAAAAGTTCAATTTTTCCATGTTTGATGGACAAAGAATCCTGGAAGATGATTCATCTCATTTTGCATGTGCTGCATCTGCAGAGAACTGTGTTTTAGATGTTTTTCTCTATTCACTGTAAAAGGACATTTATACCAATCTATTCATGTAGTCTTCAACTCCTAAATGGTTACAGTTATACACTAGGAGAAGCACTTACAGACAATTGAATCACTATTTTATTATTTTTTAAAAGTGTTATAGTGCTACCTATGTATATATGATAATCAGACTGTTAAAATAATCATCCAGGACACAGAAGATTTATGCTTTAAGATCTCTCTATTCCAACATGCTGTAATTCATGTCTCCCATTCAGGTAAACCCACCACTGATACTTGTGTAAAACCGTAACAGCTAACAGTTACCAAATACTAAACTCCTTACGAACCATGGGTTCACATGTTACAAATCTAGGTCCTCCTATAACCACAAATCACACAAAACACACTAACTGAGATTTATTTAAAACAGGAAGGGCGGAAGGGCGGGCGGTGGCGGTCGGGCTGGGAGCGGCTTTGAAGGCTCCGCTCCCGACGCTGCGCCGGGCCTCGGCCTCGGAGCCGAGCGGCACCGCGGCCTCAGAGCCGGCCCCGTATCGCTGAAGGGGATCTGTCAGCCCCCGCCCTGCGAGCGGGCAGGATGGAGCTGGAGGAGCTGCTACTGGACGAGGAGGGCACCTTCTCCCTCAGTGGGTTCCAGGAGTTCACGGTGAGTATCCGCGGCCCAGCCTGCTCTTAGCAGGCCCTCGGGGTGATCCCCGCTATGCCCTGCTCCCGGGGAGCCCCATGTGGCCGCACGCCGCGGCCCGGTGCAGCCCTGAGCTGGGTTGGGGTGGAAAGCACGGCATGAGGAGTGCTCTGGACCTTCCTCACGTTCCTCTGTCTGCCTTCAGTTCCTGCCCAGGCACCAGCAGCTGAGCGAGAGAGTGCGAAAGCGACTCTATTATGGCTGGGACAAAGACTGCAGCCTGGATAATCTCTCCAGCCCCGTGGCAGGTGGGTTGCTGATTGTCCCCAGATGGGAACGCTGAGTCAAGGGGGTTGGAAGTAGCCCAAGGGGCCGAGACCAGTATGTCACCTGCTTCCTCCCCAGCGCCAAATCCCACCCCTGCCCAGCCTTTCCCAGTACAACGCAGCAACGCAACAGGGCAGGATGCCAGAGCCTCATGGTTTCTGTTCTCTGTTTTGTTGCCCCGTCTGGCCCGTTGCTGCATTTTTGACATGTCACTGGTGTATAAAGTCCTTTAGATTGCTTGTGCATTCCTTGGCAGAGCAGGTTGTGAACTTGTTCCTGATGACAGCTGTCTTAGGTAATTGCTTGTGCTCTGCAAAACATTTGGGGCTTTGTTCAACTTCAAGTTGTAAGCACCAAGGTGACAAGTTCTTGCTCTGTTTGTCTGGATTGCTATCTTTTTCCTGTTGATTCAGCAGTGTTTTGGGGAGCAGAAGGACATGGCTGGGTTAAGGCTGAGGAGCTGGTTCAGATAATGGTGGAGAGGAGTGGAAAAGGGCAAGCGGTGGTTTGCCAGAGGGCCTTCACTGTGCAGTTGTCTCGCATTTCCATTAGCTGCTTGCTAGGGAAACGGACAGAAGTTGCCAGGAGGCTGTGTGTGATGTGCCTTGGTGAGGAGGATGCTGGGTGTGTGGTGCCAGGGCAGACCCAGGCAGAGCAGCCAGCTGCCTGGGTGCTGCTGGGAGTCATGAGTTCCAACACAAGCGGTGTGAGGGAGGCTAGAGGTTGACATTACACCAGGGTGCGAGGTGGGACTGTTCCAGGATGAAAGTTCAAAGGGTACAGTCATGCAGGAAAAACTGTTGGGGGCTATTAACACTAAGGATTGCCTTGCACTCAGGAAATGCCATGGCTTCAGCACCTGGGGGCAAGACTGGAGCATGGAGAATGTGTCCATGGGCTGATCTGCTTTTACAGCCTCCCTTCACCAGCTGCTTTCAAAAAATGGGGCTCAGGACTATGACATCTGTCGTGGTACAGCTGTGTCATTGCTACCTGGCAAGTTTATAGTGCTGTTCTCAAACAAGATAGAGGCTTGTTGGGAGAGTGGAAGAGCAGGAAAAGGTCTTTGGTATTGGGGGTTGGTTGCAGAAGGCAGTATGGCTGCCTGAGGAGAGAAGTTGAAATGTGAATTTGTTCTTTGGAAACAGAAGAACAGTAACCACACTCAGTGTGCTGTGAGATGGGGAAACTGATCAGCTGCTCTCCATTCCCTCTAGGGCAGGACAATGTTGTGAGTTGGATTTGTGGGCTGAAGAATTTGGTTTCATATCTGGACAGAGCCTGTAGGGATCACCTGGGGGATGGTGGTACTGTCTCTGTGGTGGCACAGTGGTGGTGAGGAAGGGCAGAGAGAGCAGCAGCAGTGGGAGAGGCTGGGAGCAGCCCATGGGTGGCTGGAGCTGTGTCTGCCTGGCTGTACATCATAGTAGTGGTGTGGCCTAAGTGGTGTAGGGAAGCTCCTTAGAGCAGTGTTTCCTGAGCTTGCTGGCTGCTTTTTAGGCAAATCACTTGTTTTAGTGCAGCCATTCTCTTAGTTGCTGGAGAGTCGTAGAAAGGAGGGGTGCGGTGATGCTTCCCCTGGTAGCTGGAAATACAAGGCTGCTGGGATCAACTCTGCTCTCAACTCCATCAGCCAAGGGCTCAGAAATGAAGTTTCCTGTCTAAAGCACTTCTTGCCTAGCATCAGACTGTAGTGCTGCTTGGGATGCTCCCAGCTGGTCCTGTTGTGTAGTGAAGCGAAATGGGAGCTGCTGGAGCCATCTGCCAGTGTATGTCAGTGTCTGGCCTTTTCCCTGCTTGGATGCTGAGGCACATCCTTGCGTGCAAGGAAAGCAGGCTGAGCTGCAGTTACACTGTATCACTGCTTTGCTACCTGTCAGTGCCCTCAGGCTCCTGCTCACCTGAGTACCTTCACCTCAGGAGTGCTGGGGCTGTGGTGTAGGGGAAGCTGGATCTGTGCTGATGAGATCTGGAGGGGGAAGACGCTGCTGGTTGGAGGGGAGCAAAGGACAATGAAAATGTGGCGTGACATCAGGTCCAAGAAGCAAGAAGGCCTCCAGAAGGGCTGTCTGAGGTCCTGCAGGGTGAGGGCAGGGTATTTCTCTGCAGATGACTGCTGGTGGTTCCCCGTGACACAGACCTGCTGATCTGGCACTACCGCAGGGCTTTGGTCACTCACATCCTCTTCCTGCTGTGATCTGCCTGCCCTGCATATTTGTTTGTTCCTCACTTGTCCTTGACCTCTGATAAGGCCTCATAGTTTAAATTAAACTTGAAGGGCTGAGCAAACAGCAGGACCTGATGGGCTTGTAGGGAGAAGGGGAAGGGTGGACATGGACTGGGCCACTTGGGACTAACTCTTTTGCTGCTTTTCCGTCCTAGATATTGCTGTGGAGTTGCTGCAGAAAGTGGCTCCCAGTCCTATCCGCAGACTCCAGAAGAAATATGTGTCTCACGTATCTCGGTAAGAAGCAAAACCTGTCCCTTCATGTCCTGTGTCAGAACTTGGAGCTCTGGTCTTACCTGTGACTCACTTCTGTCCCTTGGCACTGGCTTTGTGCCTAGGCCTGATTAGTGTCAAGGAGAAGCTGGAGGCACGGACAGAAGGCACAGGGACTTCCTGGTGCAGCCAGCTTCGAGTTTATCCTGCTCTCTGGGTTGCATATGTGCTCTTGTTACTGGGAGTCTGTACTGGCTCGATCTGCAACTCCCTGGATAACCAGAGTTGAACCTGGAGTCTCCTTTTGGCAGCTGAGCCCTGGCACCATGCCTTGCTGCAGGCAGGGCTGCACAGTTTGGAGCTGACTGTGCCTAGGAACAGAAACCAGGACTTTCTGCTCTCCATCCTGCACTTTCTGTTGCTGCAGCTCAGGACAACTGGCACAGAGCTGGCAAGGCTGTGACCTATGTAGTGATTTGCTAAACCTTCCTACCGTCTGCATGGGGAGGGAGCAGCCAAGTTGTGCCCTGGTGCCTGGGCCGTTTGTAGCATTGGTTCTTGTCTGGTCCTGCAGGGAAGCTTGCATCTCACCCTGCTCCATGATGTTGGCACTGGTTTACATTGAGAGACTCCGGCACCGGAACCCTGAATACCTCCAGCAGATCTCATCTTCAGACCTCTTCCTAATCTCCATGGTGAGTGTTGGGCAGAGGGGTACCTGGGCTGGAGGGAAGTCTTCAGGAGTGCAGTGGAAGCTGAGATCCTGTCCTTTGTGCTACTTTTAGATGGTGGCAAGTAAGTACCTGTATGATGAGGGTGAGGAGGAGGAGGTGTTCAACGACGAGTGGGGAGCAGCAGGGAAGGTGGACGTCCAGACCATGAACACACTGGAGATGAACTTCCTGAGCGCCATTGTAAGTGAAACCATCACTGCTGCCAACTGTTTCACAGAGCAGGGGAAAAGAGACATTGGGGGGAATCTGGATTTCTGTTTTTCCCCCACATGCTCCCATGAAGGGATAGAGAAAGATGTGTCTGGGTGCCGGGTGGCTTGTCCTGACTGCACTGACCTTTAACTGCTGTCCTGGCAGGACTGGAGTCTCTACACAGATCCTCGGGAGCTGTTTGAAGTGCTGAGCTGGCTGGAAGGACGGTAGGTGTCTAGGGTAGACGTGATCCCTTCATCTGTGTTGCAGCCTGGCTCTGCCTCTGCTTGGAGATAGCCCTACTGCAATAAAATAAGATGTGAGCCTTAGCTAGGCTCTGCAGCTCCCTTCTACAGAGCTTAAGCTGGGTCTTCTCCAAGCCTGCCTGTGCTCAAGCTGCTGTGATGGGGAAGGTTCATATCATGTCCAGCATTCCCTTTTTTTTTCTTACAGTGTGGCTGAAAAACAGGGCATGTGGCGTGGCTGGTTCACCTACACAGATCTGTGTGTCCTCATGGAGCAGTCCATGTGGCAGCATGTGCTGGGCCAGTTCTACCAGCAAGTGGTGAAGGTAAGGGCATAGGAGAGCAGTTAATTGCAAGAACATGGGACCCAGCAGGCTGTGGATTTGGAGCAGGGCCCTCTTTTCCACTGAGAGCGGCACCTTGGTTTGCTCCCTGTTGAAAAGGGAAGCTGTCAGAAGATGCTGATTTGCAGCTGCCCTCCCTGAGGCACTGTAGCCTGGTGCTGGGTAGCGTGCCGTGTGCTGGACCACAGCCCACAAGTCATGGTGCAAGGACATGGTGGTGGCATGGCGGCAGCTGGGTACCGGCTAGGGTTTTGAACAGGAACTGTGGTCTTTTAGCTGGGGCATCTTGGTTTGTGATATTTAGGCCTAGCTTTGGGCAGGCTGTGTGCTGCCCCCTGTTAGCAGTGTGGCTGCCTGCTCTAAGCGTCCAGCCCTGGAGCTGGTGATGCTTTTTCCTATCACAGCTGCTGAGTGGATAGTGGCCATGCTGCATCTTGGCTGCTGGGGGGTGCTGCTGCTGGGGGTGTCTGGGCTAACATCTGGCTTCTCCTCAGCTGGCCTGCCTCCTGGGCGTGGTGTACCTGACGGGCTTTGCAGCCATCTTCGCCTCCATCACCGTGGTGCACCGGTCCGTGTGCACGAGGAGTGTCAGCGCTGCAGCCCCCCGGCCCGCACTGTTCCCCGAAGGGGGGAGATGCCAGCTGGATGCTCAGCCAGCGCCAGCCCCTGGCCAAGCCCAGCCCGAGCTGCCCAATGTCTCCTCAGCCGGCTGCACCTGTTGCCTGGGGGAGAATGAGACGAGCAAGGAGCCGCGTCGTGGAGGTGTCACAGCGACTGCACTCTACCTGTGGGGCAGTGTGATGACGGCTCTGTCCTACCCAAAGGCACCTGATCTAGCCCAGCGCAGGAGCCTCCCACAAGGTCCTTTCCGGAAAGTGCCCACTGCCTGTGAGAGATCCAACCGTACCAGCCCCACTGCAGCCCCCAGTCAGCGCGGCCCCTTTGGACTCGCCGTGCTGCCAGCTCCTCCGGTGCTCCACTGCCATGCTTGCTCAGCCACTGCGGGCCCCACATGGGCTGCAGCTCCCAACCGTGAGGACTGGCTGGACCCTCTGGGGCTGAAGCAGTGCTTCCTGCATACTGCTATGGATCTCAGTAGACTCAAAAGCTTCATTTTTCCCAGCTAGGAGTATAGGACAGCAGCCCCTTTCCCCTTCCCTTCTAGTGTGGCACAACTCACCTCCTTGCACTTCTGGGACCCCTGATCCCTGGAACTGCATGGGGCTGAAGGCCCCTGCATTACTTTCAAACCAGCACTTGTGTCCCTTCACCTAGGGTAGGGATGTTTTTCACTTAGGGGCTGCTGGAACAGGTAGGGGTAGAACTGACTTGCTGGGGTGGGAACTTAATACCTGGAGGGTAAATAGGGGTTGCCTTTGGGCTGGGGTGCTTGTGCAAAGGGGGTATTGTACCTCTTCCTGTAGTGAGTGATGTTGGACAGAGGTGGCATATGGGATGTTGGAGGCTGGGACTGTGCGTGCAGGGTGGAGGGACTAAGGCAATAACCCCAGTGAGAAGGTGGGGTGCCTGGGGTAAGGGAGCAGAGGTTGAAGGAGGTGAGAGTGAGCTAGCTGGTCATAGCAGTGCTTACATTTGGGGGCTGTTAGGCCACTCTTGGAACTTGCAATAGTGACACCAAGCAGGTACCCTGATGTGGCTGTGCCCTGCTGGGCTTGGTGGGGGATGAGGTGTGATTAGGGCTGAACTTCCTTATCCTGCTTGTGTTGGGTATTTTGAATCTGGGGTGCTCTGTGACCCCATCCCAAACCCCAGCTGTCTGTGTCTGTGAGAAAACAGTGCCTGACTGCTCCTCAGAGTGGGAAGAAGGCACTTTGTCTTGCTGACCAGGCCAGCTCATGATGCCCCTTCTTTCTACTGTGGATTTTACACCTGTTTTTCACTCTTTTGTAGATGCAAATCTCTTCCAATAAAAGTAGTTCTTGCTGTGTGTGTGCCTTGTCCTGCTGAGCTGCTCCATGCTGGCAGCATGCCTGCCCCAGAGCAGAGCCACGTCCCTGCAGCTGTGCCTGCTCCTGGAGCCTCTGTGCAAGACAGATCCTAGGTGCTGCCAGTGAGCCCAGGAGACCTGCAAGGCCTGTCCTGTGGTCTCTCTCGTGACAGGAGGGATATCAGGTCCAGTGCAGGCAGGAACAACAGGAGAGAGGAGGATCCCCATCCTTGGGAATGCAGGGAATGCATGTCCTCCACTGCTCTTTGCTCCCAAAGTCTTACCTGTTAATGAGTGAGCCTTGAGCAGCAAGGGCTTGACCAGGTCACTGACACAGCCACCTCTGCCCCGTGACAAAAACACGAGCATCCCTTGCCTGTGAGCCCTTGGGATCCTTTCCAGCCAAGTAGGCAGCTTTTGTCCCTGGCATCCTTGTCCAGTGGCAGGATTCAGCACTCTGCTAGGAGAGTCAGGGATGTAATAGTCCCCCATTAGAGACCAGGCTGGACCAGGAGGGCAGCAGGTGCTATGCTGGGGAGAAACAAGCATGAGCAGGGCATACTGAAGCTGCAGGATGTTGCTGCAGGGAATAGTATAAGCATGTGGAGAAAGAGGTGTCAAGGCTGTGGCCTCCCCAGTCCATGCCCACAGAAGCAGTGATGGGACCTGGACTGCGGGTAGTGGGCACTATAATAGTGTCTGATGGCCTGCTTGTGGCTGGCTGCCTGTCACCTGGCCCTTGTGGTGACAAACTAGGGTGACACTTGCATTCCTGGCCACAAGGGCAGGTTACTCACCAACTCAAGTTAATGGCTAACCCTGGGGGAGCTCCTGCAGAAGGTGGAAGTTCAGCTGTGTGAGGATTTGCGAGGAGCTCTTGGGAGTGGGAGCCTGCCCACCCTCTGCACTGAAAACTGGGAACAGTGTGGGCAAGGCAGCAGCATGAATGGGGGCCATGGCAGAGTACCTGGAGCTGGGAGCCCCAAGCTCACATCCTGCTCCTCCCAGAAGATATGCTCCTGGATGGTGAGCTGCTGCTTAGCTCTTCAGGTAAGGGGGGACCATGGTGAGCAGCCAGAGAAGTGGGATGATGAGGAGAGGGCTGGGATCCTCCCAGATTGCAAGGCAGAGGCTGCATCCTGCCAGGCAAAGGGTGTGTGGGGCTCTGGTCAGTGTGTGCTGGGAGGGGAGTGGGCAGTAGTGAGTGCTGCCCAGATGGTGTCAGTGGTCACCCACCCTCTCAGGGGGACTAGGCACGGAGAACTGCAGCTCTGCGTGCTGCAAGGAGTTCTGACCACTCCATTTCTTCCCTGCACAGCACCTGGCTGTGCAGAGCTCCTTGCTCTGCATCTTCCACCTCCTTCTGCTGCCCACGCTGCCCCAGGAGGCACCTCATGCCCAGACCACCAGCAAGCTGCTGGCACGAAGCCTCTTTGCCTGCGGCATCTCCACAGTGCTGCAGACCACCCTGGGGAGCCGGTGAGCAAGGGGGCTGAAGGGGGAGCAGCTGTCACCAGGAGGAGGGTGATGCTATGGCAGGACATGTCTGTCTCCTCCTTGGATGTAGGAAGATGAGGAAGTGGGAAGGGGCACAAGGAAAACCTCTTTGCGCTGCATCTCTGCGCAGTTGTCACAGATGTCCCCTCCCTGTCACACGCACCTCTAGAAAAACCGTTGTGCTTTCCCTCTAGCTCCTCACTGCCTTGCTCCAACATCATACACAGCTCCTTCAGACCATCTGATGCCTGTGCTGCCCACACAGGCTGGGTATGGGATTTAGCAAGGCCTCTGACCTCTGCATCCATTCCATGTGCTGTCACTAGGGATGTAATTAGGGCACATGTGGAATATGGGGTAACCTCCTGCCACTTTGGGAATCTTATCTGCTTCCCTTTCCAGCCCTGTTCCTCTGGCAGCTTGGGCTTTTGGAGCAGCCCTGTTCCCTTCCCTGTCCTTCCTCCCTAATGTGCTGTTGTTGTCCCCTTCCTCAGGTTGCCACTAGTTCAAATCCCATCCTTTGAGTACTTGGTCCCTGCCATGGTGCTGAGCTCCCACCTGTCCCCCAGTGCCAGCACAGACAGGAATGGTAAGCACAGCCCTGGAGCCTGTGTCCCTTGGAGCCTGGGCCATGCTGGTGCCAGGGGAATGGCAATGATGATGTGCCTGGTTGGGGCAGTAGGGATGAGGGGTAGCAAGAAGTCCTGCCTGCTGGCCCTTCTGGTGATGGTGCACAACACCCTACTCACTCCTGAGTGCACTTGCAATGTATCTGGTGACTTCTCCAGGGCCAGGGCTTATGGAGACTGGGATGCTGGCACACTTCCCCTTCTGCAGCCAGCAGCCTCCTTACTGCACCCTCTTGGATGCAGCTCCAGGAGCCATGTGTATCAGACCCTTCCAAAATTCCCTTCCAGGCACAGCCATGGCCAGTACATGCCTTGTACCTTATTGCAGAGACACAGGGAGCTGGGTTGACTCACTGCAAGAGGTGGGTGCTCCTGTGCTGGAATGGGGGTCCCTATCCTGCTCCATCAGCTTTCCTTGTCACCCATATTCCTGTACCCACAGTCTCTTTTCCTGGGATTTGCCATGAAGAGAGGTGCAAAGGCAATGGGGGTCATCATGCATGTCCATGTATATGTTTCTCTGTGCTTGGGGTGAGCGGAGCATGTGAAACAAGCACTTGTTCCCAGCTGCTGGGGCAGTGGGAATGTGGCCAAGGGAAGGTGCTGGACTGCTTTCCATGTATCCTGCCCCACAGGCCCATCCTTTCCTCTTTCAGGTCTCTGGAGCAGTGCTGATCTCCGGGCTGATTCAGTTGGTGCTGGGAGTGTCTGGCGTGTGCGGGTGGGCAGCGCGGCATTGCGGGCCCATGGTCCTGGCTCCCAGCCTCTCCATCATCGGGCTGTCTGCATACAAGGAAGCTGCTTTCTTCTGCTCCACTAACTGGGGTGTAGCACTGCTGTATGTGAGCCCAGGGATCGTTCTGGTGGGCGGCTCCTGGGGCTTTCTTTCACCAGCGGGACAGGGATGGGGCACCCCCACAGTGCACGGGGCACATTTGGGGCCCCATCACTGACTGTGATGCTGTGTGGTGACCTGTGCTCACTCTCCTAGGCTCATGCTCCTTGCTGTCACCTTCTCCCAACACCTGCGGTCCTGCCACCTGCCCTTCTGTGCCTGGCCCCACGCTTGGGAGGGCTCCACAGAGTATTCAGTTCCCACCCTGCGCACATTCTCGGTACTGTGGTTTGTCTGCTGTCTTCACTGGCTTCTCTCTCCAAGCCTGGCTCTTTGGGGTGGGGTTAGGTAAGACCTGGAGCACAGGCAGGGATGAAAAGCTCTGGTGCAGCTCCCAGAACACGGATGCTTCTGGGGAAGGGCCGGAGGCCTAGAGTGATGGAGCAGAACAGCTTGAGATGTTTCCTGAAGGGGTAAGGGGAGATTTGGCATGACTCCTTGCGAGATGTGACAGGAAAAAGACGGGGTGCTGGCCAGGGCAGGAAGGGGAGGAGGGTCCCCTGCTGAGGGTGCCCTTTTGCCTTGCAGGTACTGCTCCCTTTTGCTGGTGTCTGCATTGTCTGTGCCATCCTCAGCTACTTCCACATTCCCTGGGAATCACTGGATGTGACCATGGCACAGCTGTCCTGGGCCAACAGCACCTACAATGCCCCTTGGATCCACATCCCCTATGCAGGTGGGGGGCAGCAGGGCTGAGTGCAGCCATGCACATTTGGACAAGACTTCTATCACCTGTCCCTTTTCCCTCCACTGCAGGAGAGTGGAGGTGGCCACTGCTTACCCCCCGGGCGCTGGCAGTGGGCATCGCCATGGCCATCGGCTGCAGCATGAACTCTGTGGGCTGCTACGTGCTGTGTGGGAGGTTGCTGCGAGTCCCCCGGCTACCCCCTCACGCCTGTAACCGGGGGCTTTGCATGGAAGGGTTGGGCAGCCTCCTGGCAGGACTGCTGGGCACCCCAGGGGGCACGGCCTCCAGCATTGCAAACACCTGTGCCACCGGCCTCACGCAGGTATGCCAAAGTAGGGGGAAATGTGTTGGCAAGGGACGGGGAGGCAGTCGAGCAGGTGTGTGGGACTTGAAATTGCCAGGCTGGAACGGAGCCAGCGCTGGAAAAGGCAGGTGGGTGTATCAGAATGGGGTGGGAGACAGAGCAGGGGGTGATGGAACCCGTCCTCACTTTCCCACTCCTCTTTCTGCCAGGCTGGCTCTCGCCTCTCAGTGCAAGTAAGCGCCCTGCTGTGCATGGCGCTGGGCATGTCCCCGAGGCTGGCAGGGCTCCTCACCCACATTCCATTGGCAGTTCACGGTGGGTACCCTGCCCTGCCCCTTCCTGCAGCACCTGCAGCCTGCTTGGCACTGCCTGACTCCTGCCCCTCGCAGGAGGGGTGCTTTGTGTAACCTACGCCGTGGCTGTGGGCACGGGGATCTCCTACTTCCAGTACACAGACATTGACTCAGGGAGGAACATCTTCATTGTCGGCTTTGCCATGTTCATGGCACTGTTGGTACCGCGGTGGTTCAGCACAGCTCTGCCTCCTCTGGCCACAGGTATGAGAGACATCTCCCAGGCAAGGCAAAGCCTTGAGTCCCATGGCATGGTGATCACACATCTCCAGTGGTTAGGAAGGCTGGTCACTTCATGGTAGCAGGCAGCTACCTCTTCAATCCCTGATTCTGCCATGGCTGCTCGTGCCCCTTTCCCCTGGCTGGGCTGGGACCTCCTGGCTGATTCTGGCACTGTCCCTGCAGGCTGGGTGCCACTGGACCTCCTCCTTCTCTCCCTGCTTATGGCCCCTGTCTTCTTAACTGGCTCCTTGTCATTTTTTCTGGAGAACACGGTCTCAGGTAAGGGGCCACTCTAGATGCTCTGCATATAGCCTGCTCTGAGGACTGGCTATGTCCATGGGGAAAACCACCAGCTCTGCCTCCAGGCAGTCCTACTGAGGGTGCTGGGGCTGGTGTGGGCTAGGAGGATGCATCTAGGAGGAAGGGGCTCCCATTTCACTGCCTACTTCCCTGCTTGCAGGAACACTGGAGGAACGAGGGCTGCTTTCTGAGCAGCCATGGAAAGCCAGAGCTGGTGACTGTCACCTCCATGGAGAGAGAGGGGAAGCCAGCCAAGCATATAGGCTCCCCACTGGGCTAAGGAGGCTGCTGCCATCTTCCTGCAAAGCCTTTCCGTGCTGCTTCCTCTGCCCGAGGAGTGAGGAGGAGGAGGAGGGCAGCTGTGCCACCGAGGAGGGGACCGCTGCCCCAGGGGAAGGGACACACCTGCTTCCCAAACTCAGCTCTGGGGAGCTGCAGCCGGCAATAAGGCCAAGCCAGACAGACATGCCTGCATGGCACAGTGTGGCCTGATCCTGTCATCTGGGGACTTGTGGTAACAGGGCTGTGCCCTCAAGGCAGCTTGTGAGCCGCTTTGTTCCTCATTTCTGAAGTCCTCGAGGACTGGAGGTACCTGAGTTTCCACCCTCCTAACACAAACCTAATTCCCCTGCTTGAGAGTGAGATATAAAACCCTTCAACCAACTTTGCCTTTTCCAGGGGTTTTCTTTCCAGACGGGATTTACCATGGGGATCCCCTGTTGCCCTGAGGAGTGTGACAGGAGGGCAGGGCCACTTGGTGCCACTGCAGATGTGGATGTGGGGACCTCTAAAATCCACCATTACCCTATGGAGATGACTAGAGGAGGGTTCAGTGCTTTGGCCAGCCCCAAAGGACTGTCACTCTGGCTATGCTGGCACTCTGCTCACGAATGACAGGCTATCCACCTCCTCTCTCCTGTGTCCCAGTTGTGCCCACAGCCCCTTGATGCCCAAGGCACCAGGTATACCAATGCTCCTGCACTCCAGGATGCCCCAGGCTGGGGGTGCAGCTCAGTTTCCCAAACAATGAACACCCTTTCACCTACACTTAAATAGTCCCAGTAATGCTCACCATATAAATACCCCCTAGGCCTTGCTCTTGTGACTACACTAGTCAATAGTGGATTTCCCTGAAGAAGAACATCTCCCTCCAATTGGTCCCACGGTGAAACACAGGGTGGGAGGGATGAGGTGGCACTGTGTGTGCAGGTCCCTAGGTGTGACCTCTCTTTCCCCAGCTGTGACCCCCACAGCAGTACACAGAAGTAATGCACAGCTCATCCAACCAGCACCCCCACCTGGCCCTAAATTTCAGCTGTGCCCGAAGTCCAGCTGGGTGATGAG
Source organism: Cettia cetti (assembly GCA_013401135.1). NCBI lineage: Eukaryota > Metazoa > Chordata > Aves > Passeriformes > Sylviidae > Cettia > Cettia cetti. Next base: position 58,472 of record VZUI01053842.1, read on the forward strand.
GTTTGGAAATCAGTGCCTGGGGTAAGGGTGGGCCTCACTGTGGAGGGAACTGGGCCTGTGTGGTGTGCCAAGCTGGCACAATGCTGCTCTGTGCTGCCTTGCGAGCCCACTGCCCAGGCACGGGGGCAGAGGCACCTGCAGGCCCAGATATGCAGGGCTCACTGCGGCGCAGCAGCCGAGTCCCGCACACCCCGGGAGAGCAGCGGTGCGGGTGCGTGTCCTGCCGTGCCTGCCGCCGCACCCTGGGGCTGCGGAATAAACCTGGGGCCAAGGAACAGGAGGAGCTCGCCGCCGCCTCTCCTGTACGCAGCCGGGCACTCGTGCCAGGACATTTTGTAAAGGCGCAAGCGCACAATAAGCTCCTAAGGCATTTCGGTCCCCATCAGCATCTTGGCCGTGACACCCCTTGCGGCAACCGCGAGCGCTCTAGAGGGGCACGCCACCTCGGTTCGCCGTCCTTATGAGCAGGCAAAGGAACACCGGCGTGTTCCCGGGGACTCTGCGGGAGGGACGGCAGTTCCCGGAGCGCAGGGAACCGCACATCCCGGCGTGCCCCGGCCCCGCTTGCCGCGGAAGAGAGCAGCATGCTGGGAGCCGTAGTCTGCCCTCGCCTCCGGCCCGGCGCCGCTCGCCGCTCGCAAGCCCGTACCTCTGAGTCCTCCGCCCGCCTACTCCTGCTGCCCTCGGGTAATGCTGCGGCTCCGCAGAGCTCCAGGTCTGCGGGCACCCCGCGGTGGCTGGGTCCCCGAGTGTTTTGGGAAGCGTGGAGCCCGTCCCGGGGAGGAGCGGGAAGCAGCAGGGCTGCCGGCGCTCTGCCGCTGTCGCTGCCGGCAGGGACGGCGGGGGCTCGCGTGGAGCGCAGGGGTGGGATGCCCCAGCAGAAGGAGGGTGCAGCACCCTGCCACCCGCCCGGTACCGGCGGGGCAGCCTAAATGTTAATTTGGGCGTAGAGGTCTTTCGGTGTTAACGCCGGCGAGCAGCGGGTAAACCGGGGAGGCAGCAGTTCCACTGCCGTGCGCCTGCGGTCGCATCCGGGGTGCTTATTCGGAGCTGCGGGCAGGACCTGCCCTGCAGAAAGCTCCCCAAACACACGCTCCAGCTCTGCTGCTTGCATGTGTGACCAGAGCTGCCTGAATATCCTCACTTCCATGCTGTCAGGTGGGACTGCATTATAAATGAGCCAGCCGGGACTGTCTGTGAGGCCACCCCAGGGACCAGGTCTTCCTGGGTGGGGGTTGAGGCAGAGACTTGGTTGCTCTCTTGCAGATGGAGAACTCTGAGGAGCTGGAAAGCAGCCTCCTGACTCAGCCCTGGGCTTCTGTTCGCTTTGGCGAGTCCACTTTTCTTGCTAAAGTGTGCTTCAGGGATACTTGCTATATTCTACTGATCTCTGACCTCAGCAGTGTCTGGTACGAGAGTGCAGACACCGAGGCTGTGGGACAAAGGTCCAAGGTGAGTGTCTGAAAAGGTCAGAAGCCTCCTTTTCTCCTCCTAGCAGCTGACATACCAGCATGAATTGCTTGGTGACACAATGGCTGTTGGGTCTGACTGGGCTCAGGTGCAAATGCTCAACCTGGGAAGTCCCTGTGTGGCTCTGCCCAAGCCCCGTCACCCCACTTGGCCAAACACCCCTCTCCTGGGAGAGTAGGCCACACTGTTTAGTATGCCTGGGGCAGCCAGGTGGGTCTGCATACAGAGGCTGGCACAGTCTATTCACTTGTGGGCTGGATGGGCAGCTGGTTTCCCCAGGGTCAGTGTACTAAAGAGGAGCTTGAAACAAGGCTGCCTTCTACTCATGACAGAGAGATTCTGTTCACATTCATAGCTAGTAGTCTCTCATGTCAGCTTGGCCCTCAAAAATACATGGAGCTGTTCCTCATCTCCTCAGCCCATGTGCCCAGGCCCTCCTGTGCCATTGGAGTGGCATGTCCCTGTTTCACATAATGCTGAGTGGCTGGTGGCAGGAGGGATGGGCAGATAGCTGCAGCCATCCCTTAGCTCTGGCAGGGTCCTGCTCTTGGCTCTCAGCCAGGCTGTGGTGCTTGTGGTGGCATGCAGAACAGATGTGCCAGTGCAGACCGTTGCACCCTGCCCGTCCTGGACTGGCAGAATAGGGGAGTCTTCCTAGCATGGCTGGCTTGGGAGAATCAGTGAGGAATGTCATGTCAGAGAGCTGGAAGCCAAGGCCCAGGGATGGCTTTTTGCTGTGGGCCATGCAGTATTTTGACTCCTTTGGTGCTGGGCTCTCTGCTATTTTTTCCCCAGTGCTGTGCTCTGCCCCCTAACCTTGTCTTTTCCCAGGAGCTGAACAAGCGGCTGACGGTTCACGTGTCCTCCCTCCTGAACCACTTGTGCAACCTGATGTGCCCCTTGCTGGCAGGGCAGCCGGGTGCCACCACCGCCTTCTCCTGCCACCACTCTCCCAGTGGCCTCAGGCTGCACGTGAAAAGCGAGCTGTCAGGACTGCCCTTCTACTGGGAGTTCCACTGCCGCCCTGCTCCCCTGGAGATGGTGAGCGAAGCTGCAGAGAGTTCAGGGAGGGGAGTGGCTGAAATTAAGGATTATCTCCTTATGCTTAGAGGCTTTTGAGTCTCAAGCCACACTGGTGACTGTAGGCTGCCTGACTCTGCCTTCTGCCTCTCCCAAGGCTTACTGTCCCCATTTCTTCCCACTGAGGCTTTGGTTTGTGCTGTGCAGTGACGCAGGGATGGCCCAACGCATGCTGCTGCTGGGGCATGAGTGAAATATCCTCGTGAGAACCCATTTGGAATTCTGCATGCAAACATGGGGTGCTTGGCACAAGATAAACATTGATGTGTTAGATGGGGTCCAGAGGAGAGCCACAAAGATGATAAGAGGTGTAGTCCTGAGTTTCATGCTGGAGCTTGTCTCCTACAAAGGTAGGTTGCAAGAGATGGGATTGTTTGGCATGAGGAAAAAAGGCTCCTGAAGAGACCTCATTGCAGCCCTCCAGTACTTGAAGAGGACTTACTAAAAAGAGGAAGAACAGCTTTTTACATGGGCAGATAGTGATAAGACAAGGGGAAATGTTTTTTAACTAAAAGAGGAGACCTTTAGATTAGCTGCTAGAAAAAAATTCTTCATTATGAGGGTGATGAGGCACTGGAACAGGTTGCCCAGAGAAGTTGTGTATGTTTTATTCCTGAAAGTGTTCAAGACCAGGTTGAATGGGGCTTTCAGCAGCCTGATCTAGTGAGTTATATTGAAAGTCCCTTCCAACCCAAACCTTTCTATAATTCTATGTCCAGTGTGGGGTGATGCCCTGCCAGTGCCCTGTAGAGCAGAGTGATGCTATTCTCTTTAGGAGCAAGCCATGAGGTGGGGCACAGGGCGGCGGGTACCCCAGATGGCCCGCAGGTGGTCTGTCATGACGGGCAGAATTATAGCAGAGTCTCCCGGCTTTTAAGGGAGCTCTTTCAGGGGGCTGCCCGGCTCGTTGCGTTTTCGGAGGCAGCCCCTCGGCCGGACCCTGCAGGGGGGCAGCGCTGCGGCCGGGGCTCCCCCCGGGGCCCTGCGTCCCTGCGCGCACAAGAGGGCGCCCGGCGCCCGCGAACCGCCCGGCGGAGCCCGGCCCCGGGCCGGCCCTGCGGCTCCGCTGCCGGCGGGGGGCAGCCCCGGCAGCCCCGGCGCTCTGCTCCGCCGGGTCCCGCTGCGGGGCGCCTTCCCTCCGCCCCTGAACGGCTGTGCTGGGGCATCGCGGCGGGAGAGCCGCGCTCCCCAGCTGCCGTCAGGGCTGAAGTGGGGAGCAAGTAATCGGGGTCCTGGCTTGCCCTACCCCAGGAACCTGATGTCCCACCTCGGGCAGCACAGAGGCTGAACTGAGGAGGTGCAACGCCCCTATTCCCGGCTGCTCCTCTACTTTATCTTGGACACACACTGGATGTCTGCAAGACACCACGGAGGTGGGAAGCTGCTGGGGTCCTGAGTGTGGCTGATGTGGATGCAGCAATTGGGACCAATTCTGCCCCAGCCAGGGGCTTGAGGAAGGCATAGAGCCTACCTGGCTTGGCCCATCCCACCTCTGCTGCAGGTGGTGAACTCCAAGTACTCCAGTGGGTGATGGCCATCACCTCTGGGCTCATATCTGGGGGTGAGCAAAGCACAGAGCCCACTGTGGGCTTGCCATAGGAGTGAGAATGCTCCAGGAACAATGCTGGGTTTGCTGTCCTCTCACCCATGGGCTCAGCCTGGGCCCAGAAACACAGTTTGGGGATAGGTTGGGGATCTCACCCTTCCAGAGACTGAAGGAGGTGATAGGAGAGAGGCTGCTTTGGGTGCCTGGTGGGCCAGGGTGGCAGAGGACGTGCCAGGGCTCTGTGTGGGGCTTGTGTGGGTGTAAGCTTAGAGGGTAGACTGGTGGGCTGCAGTGGGGAGCATGTGCAAGTCCTGCGTGTTGGGATCTCTTTTGCTTTTGATCTTACCTGCCTGGGAGTGTCTCTCCTGTTCATTAGGACACAGTTTGACACCTTGGGTCTTTCTGGTTTTTCACCCAGCCGTGCCTGCTTCCTGCCTAGGAATATGCCATGTATGAGGTGTGCAGAGCCATGGGCAGGGTCTGGGTGGCACATGGGGAGTTCTCTGTTTCCTGTTGCACCCCAGGTGGTGGGTGGAGCATTGCCTATCCCTGCACTCTGTTTCCATCCGGCTCTCCCACCTAAGCTCTCCCCTGCTACAGCTCCCAGCTGTAAAAGGATGGGGCTGGGATGGAGGGATGTGTCCCACAGCATCTGGCCTGCCTTCTCCCAGCTCCCATCTTTTGACCATTCCCCACTGGCTGTGGGTGAGATGTGGGGTATTTTGTGGAGTTCTGTGTGACCTGGGCTGCAGCTCTCGCTAAGACCTTGCTGGCTGCCCTGCTTTGACCACTCTGCTTTGACAGCTGTGTGCCTCCCTAGACCTGGACCTTTCCTAGAGTGTCCCTCCTCCATTGTAGGTGTTCCGTCACCTCGTGCGACCCCTGATTCAGATGAACCTGGTGTTGCAGTGCCAGGTGCAGGAGCTGGTTTCCCTGCTGCTCCAGAAGGATGCTGAGATTGAAGATTACAGGGAGAGTGGGGCCACTCTCAGCAGAGGTGAGGAGGGATGCCCGGGGCAGGGAGCGAGTTTCCTCCTTAGCACTGTGCTGGTGTGCTTTGCTCCCTCTGGCTGTTACCCAGCCAGGCTTGTGTTTCATGTTTAGCTGAGGCAGCAGCACAACAGTAGCCAGTAGGCTGGGAACAGCCTCTGGGGAGAGCTGGGGGAGGAGCAGCCCTTGGCCGATGGCTATGGAAGTTGAGGAGTCGCCAAGGGGCTCTCCACTACTCTGAGAGCACCTGGCTGGTCCCCAGGAGTCAGCGGGGATGCCAGCAAGGGCTGGCCTGCAGTGGTGTCAGGCTCCCTTCCCGAGTGCAGTAGCTCACTGAGTGCTTGGAGAGCAACCAGGGGTTCCTGGCTCTCCCAAACATGGGAAGTACAGCCGTGCTGCAGCACCCAGCCCACTTTGCCATCAGGGTGATGGGCACACAGTAGCCCCCTTGGGTAGGCCATGGGTCAGGACCTGCTGGGGGAGCCACTTTGCGGGTGGTTTGTTCCCCACCTGTGGAGGTTGGCTGGGTGCTGTTTTTTGGGTCATCCCTTGCTACTGCCATGCTTTGTCCTGCTGCCACAGTTGATACCTGCACTTCTGTAGGAACCTTGTGCCCTGAGCATGCAGGGACTAGTGGGGATCAGCTCGGGCTTGTGTATCACATCCAGGAAGATACTGTGGCCCAGACCCTGTCCCCTGACTGGTGCCCCACCACAGGAGACTCAATCTGCCCTGTAGGTGCACTAGAACTGCATTGGCAGCTGCACTTCCCACTACCCTGCTGTGCACAATCTCTTCAGGGCTTGGAGCAGCCTGGAACAACCTGTCTTGGGTCCAGGGACTGATGCTGGGGAGCAGCCTGCCTCTCTTGTCCCTTACTTGATGCAGGGCAGAGAGCTGGGAGGAAGCATTGCACCCTAGTGGCTGAGCAAATCCAGCCAGCTGCTTCTCCAGACCACATCTTAGCAACAATGTGGAAAAACTAGTGTTTTGGACAAGAATAAAACTGGGGTTTGTCCCTGTCCTGCAAGAGGAGGACACAGGCTGGTTCACGCCTTCAGATGAGCAGCTGGGCAAGCAGTGCCCTGTCCCACAGACTCAGGCAGCTTGTTCTAGGTGAAAGAACTGGGAATGGTGTCGAGCCTGTCTTGCTGCCATTCCCTACTCCTGAGTGCAGAAGTGCTGGGACAAGCATGGATGAACTATTGGCTCTGCCTGGCTGCCGTGTGCGTCAGCAGGGTCAACCATGTTTTGCCCACTTCCTTGTGGTCCTTGCACCTTCCTAACCAAGTGGTGCGTCTCTAGCTCAAGAGGCCTGCTGGTGTTTCCTGCTGATCCTGGGAAGAGCGTGCTGGAGCTTTTCCCCTGCAGCATCCTCACCCCATGGTCAGGGAGAGGGGAAGCTGGGGTGGGAAGTCTGGCCAAACCTGCCCAGGCTGATCCCTCTCCACCTTGCAGAGCGCCTGCGGACAAAGCCCTTCCAGGAGGAGACGTTTCAGCAGAACTTTGTGGCTGAGGTAAGGAGTGGTGCGAGTCCTCTCTCCTTTGCCAAAGGGGTGGCTGGGAGCCGTAATCAGCAGCTGCAGTGTGAGGCCTGCCTGGCTGGCTGGGAGCACTGATGGGGATAGCTGGACTTGCCTAAAGAGGGGTCATGCCCTCTAGCTCTCCCATGGCCCTCTCTGTGTCCTCGCACCTCATCTCTAGGGCTAGCAGAGCTGGGAACATGCCAGACATGGCTGGGTGGGAACCACCTGGTTGCTGGGAGCTGCCAGAGGTGTGAGCCAGGCTGGCTGCTCCACAGGAGTGTGCCATCACTGGGGCGTATTCACACGCCTCTCACACTTGCTCTGGACCTAAACATTGCTGCTGATGGCAGGCAGGGATCAGGTGAATGAGGAGAAGCCATCTCCTTTTAGTTTACCTGCTGCTTTTAGAGATGACTTTGCAGTGACACATTGTGGGGACAAGAGCTTTTCAGCATGTTGTCCATGCTCTGCCTGTCACTGTCCCCTTGGCACACTCAGCTCTAAAATGAGACGTGCTTTGGAGAAACTGGGACTGGAAGGAGAGAGTCATTGATCCTTTTGCATTACTGGAAACCATCACAGAAACACTAAAATGATTCAAACTGATGTGTCAAGGTCAGAAATGCTTGATGCCCATCGATGCAAAAGGACTCAGGACACTTCTGAGTGTTCCTGTGCTCGCTGTGAAGGCACAGGAGTGGGGGGCAGTGGTACCTGCTGGGGACCAGGAAGTCAGCCAGGGTGCCAGTGGTACCACAGGGGCCTTGGGAGGATGTTGCTTTGTGAGATGAGCTGTTGTTCTTGTGCAGCCAACAATAGATGATCTGCAGAGTTTCTAAAAATTAGAGATGATCCCTCTTTTATATGCAAAGCACTTCATCCAGTGCAGGCAACTTTCGTTTCCCCTGGATTGTGAAGGATAGAGATGAATTTGCTGCTGGACTGCAACTTGAAGGTTGCCTAGGGACCAGTGATCATGACCAGATTACATTCACCCTGGGCACAGAAAGGACATTCCTAAGCAGTAATTTATATCCTTCATGCCTTGAAAGAGCTAATTTCCCAAAGCAGGGGGAAAATTATGAGTGAAATCAGCTCAGAGGAAACATTTAGATAGAAAAATGTGAATGAAAATGGTGAGCTCTTTCAGAAGAATTTCAGAAGCCTCAAAAAGCCACAATTCCACAATCAAGAAAGAGGGCAGTGCTGGCCCAGAGCCCGTTCTGGTTCAGCGGCAAAGTGAAGGCAGCAATTAGAAATAAAAGAGCAGTCTATAACAAATGGGAGAGCGGGAGTAGATAGCAATCAATATAAATTAGAAATTATGAAGTGTAGAAAATGGGCAACAGAAGCTAAAGACATCAGGGAAAAATCATGGCGATGAACAGAAGGAAAGGCTTTTATTTAGTGTAGTAAGAGAAAACCCCAAGCTCTCAGCAACAGGATAAGCTTATTAGTAGACAGAGGTGGTAAAGTGATTTATACTGGACCAGACATGGCAGAAGCAGTCAGTAAATGTTTCGGTGCTGTCGCTGGAGGGGTGCAGGCAGATGTGCCAGGATAGGGGGATGATGAAGTGTCTTTGTAGAAGAGTCATCTGAACAACATCTACTAAAGATGAACATCAGTCTTGAAATTCAGAGTCCTCCAAGAGCTAGTAGGGTGTGGGGCATGGGGGAAGGTGCAGAGTGGGCAGGAGGGGAGTGAGGCAGCCCTGCACAGAGCCTGGCAAAAGCAGCTGGTGTGGAGCACATCTGGCAGAGGCTGAAAGGATGGGATGGTGCTGGATGCTGTGTGTCCCAAGGAACAGTCCAGGAGCAATGTCTTGGAGCCAGATAGGGATTGGAAGGCTCTGGGAGATGCTGCCCCTCTGCATCCTCTGGTAGCCAGGTCTGAAGGCTGGCTGCAGGGGAGAGGCTGGTGGAAGGATGCAGTTGTGTGTTTGGTCTGCTGGGAGGGTGTGTGTCCTCTCTGCATTCATCCCATCCTTTATAAACCCGCTGATGATGCCATCCTGCAGCAATGAGCTGTGAGATGTGAACAGCCTTTGGTTTGGATGTGGTACCCTGTCGTTCCTCCTGATGCCTTCTAGGACTTGTGTTTCTCCTACTGAGAAACACCAACATGGCTTTTCACCACCAAAACTGGCTCTTCACCCCGGTCTCTCCTCTCATCTTGCGGCAGAAAGGTGGTCTGGATGACCTCATTGTCTCTGTGCAGTTATTTCACAGCCTCCAGGCAATTTAATACTCTGTAAGCTCCTAAAAGGAGCAGCACAAGGAGCTGGGGTCCGTCAGGACCTGCTGCAGGGAGCTGGGGATGCTGTAGCAACTCCTATGTCTAGGTTTTCAAAAAGATGCTGGACAATCAGCAGAGTCACAGGAATGAATTGAGGGCTGGGGAGAGAGCCCAGCATTGAGGGGCTTGGAAGGGAAGAGCTCTGTCTAGCTTATCAGGGAGAAAATTGAGAGGTGCCTTGATTACAGTCTGTGTGGGTCTTTACAAGGAGAAAATGCTGGTTAGTGAAGGGCTCTCTTTAATCTTGCAGAGAGCAGTAGAGCACAGGCCAGGCACTGGGAGATGGAGCCAGGGAATATCGAGTTAGAATGGAAGCGCTTGGGTTTGCACCCACCAGTGACTGGGGCATGCTCCCAAGGGCAGTGGTTGATCCTTCATCATTTAATGTCTCCAAAAGTGGGCTAGGAGCCTGCCTGGAAGAAAAACAAGGTGCTGGGTTTGGTCTTGGGATGTGCATGGTTGAACGTCAGTGGACAGGAGGTCAAGAAGAGAGATCTATTGGTCCTTTCAGTGTCTTCATCTGTGAAATGGGGCTACAGGTTGTAGATGTTTGGATATGGTAAGCACCTCTTGGCTGGAAAGGGATTGTGTTGATGTGGTACAGGGCTGGATGTGGGCAAGTGCTCCACAGGTTTGCTCACTGCTCACTTCCCAGATATTTACTGCATCCTGCATGGAGAGAAAAGGACCTGTCAGTCCCCCAGGGCAAAGCTGCAGAGCCTCTCAGCTTAGGCATGCCCTTTATCTGGGCTTGTGTGCACTTAGCTGTCCGGGGCATTTTAACTAACCATGGGGAGTTTTCCAGCAAAGCCCTGGTAATATTTATACGTTTAGGAAATGATGCTTTCACACACACAGTTTTTGGCAAGGGTTCACTGCTGAGCAGCTGCCTGGGCTTGAGCAGAGCTGGAAGGAGAGCAGTGGCTGTGCACAAGCTGAGGCAAAGCTGGTGGCTTTTATTGGCAAGCCCAGGGTTTCATGCCATGAGGGGAAGGAGCAGGTGGCTGGAGAGGGCTCCGTGCTTCGGGGCTTCCCCAGCGCCATTCCCAGCAGTGTATGACCCAGCAGCTTGGGGGTATTTTGTCCCTTGGTGTCCCTCTGGGTTACAGAAATTACCCCACAGGGCAGGGTGGGATGCCCACGCATGGCTTTTGAGACTCTGCCCCAGCTTGGCTATGGTCAGCGTTTCATGACACAGCTTATGCCAGTCTGCTGGCCGTCGTAGGGGGAGAAGGGTGAGCAGGTTCCTGCTGCGCCGTGCCCTCTGCTCTGGGGAGGGCAGGGACAGGTACATCGAGGACAAGCTCACGGATATCATCAGTGCAAATATAGCCCCCACGCCCCAGGATGCTCTGCCCTGTGTATTTTTATCTGCTGTGGCTGGCGCGCGGGGGTGGCTGCTCCGCACCTCCGCAAGCGGAGCGCAGGCCCTCGGCAAACAGGACGCGGCGGGTTCACGGCTCGACCCCGGGGCCCGGCGAGGAGGAGGAGGATGTACCATCAAAACAAGCAACGCTGTAGAGGAAGATAAACAAACAGGCAGCTTCCAGTGCGGCCCCAGCCGAGGGCGAGTGGGAGCCCCGGGGCCAGGGGCTGGCGGTGGTGCCGGCAGCAGTGCTGGCTGACGTCAGGGCGCCCGGGGGTCAGCATCCCTCTTATTGTTTCCCACCGGGGCTGGGACCAGGGCCAGGCACCCGTCACCCTCCCGTGTAGGGACACGGGCCAGCAGGGCAGGTGGAGGATGGCCAGGGCGCGCTCTGGAGCCGCAGGCCATTGCCACCACGGGTCCAGCCGGGCACCTGGCTGCTCGCTGCCTGCCTCCAGCACCCTGCCTCTCCTTTTTAACAGGAACTAAAAATAAGCCCTGGGTAGCAGAGTGGCCACGGTCTGGCCGAGGACAAAGGCGGTGGTGGCCTGCATATTTTGCAGGGTGGGGACGGCATCCCTCAAACCCACGCCAGCTTAGTGCAGTGGAGAGGAAGCAGCCCTTCAGCTCCTTCAAACAAGGGATATTTTTAATTAGTGCAAGGTAGCTGCGGCTTTGCAGCTGTGACTGGGCCAGAGCAGGGCTGCTGGCGTGCGTGCGACATGGACTGCTTGCACGCAGGGTACATGGCTCAGGGAGAACACGCTGTGGGTGCTCAGCTGGGCTGGGGCCACTTGGTGTGGGGCTAGGGAAGGAGCTGGTGACCACAGTGCTGCTGCTAACAGGGCTGAGAAGTGCAAAGTTGGCACAGCCCTGAGCAGGTTGGCTCAGGGCAGAGGTGGCAGCATGGAGCTGGCTTGTGGGGCAGCTTGGATGAGCAGAGCAAACTCTTGTGTGCTGCCAAGCATTTGTGCTGTGAGCCCCATGGGTGGTGGTGTCTTGTTCTGGACTGGGGCCACCTGGGCAGTCCTGAACAAGCTTTGGTCACATCATCCCATCACTGCCCCAGGGCCTGAGTTCCACACTGGAAATGCAGCTGTGCTGAGCAGTGGGACACACACTGCCCTGCACATGTGTGCTCAAGGAGCTGCACACTGCTGCAAGCAGGAATGGGGTGAGGGCTGCTTGCACTCAGTATGAGCACATGTACCAGAGCAGGAGCATGAGAACAGGACTAGGAGTGTGTATGCCAGCACTGACAGGAACAAGGGGCAGAGTGCCACATCTGCTGGCCGAAGAGGACACAGGTCAGGGGCTAGCACTTAGTGCCCACAGTGGTGCACTTGGGGAAGTGCACTGGTGGTCATCAGGGTGTGGGTGCTGACCACCGCCTGGGCACCAGCCCCCTGCAGTGTTTGCCATAGAGGCGCATGGTGGTCGGTGCTGTGGTGTTATTTATTTATTTGCTGAGGCCCCATCAGGTGAGGGGCACCCAGCCAGGATGCACTTTCAGGGCTGCCACTGGCAGCCACAGGCCACTTGCACAAGCAGTGAGTCAGTGGAGCTACATGCTGCTAAAACCAGACTTGGCACGGGCACCCCAGAGCAGCAGTCTGCCTGAAAGTGCCCAGACCACGGGCAAGCAGCGAGTCCCTGGGCTAGGCTGGCTGTGATTGCTCCAGCCCTTGCTTCTGCCAGGGATGTGGATGCTGTCCCAGGAGCCCTGAGGGGATGCTCCTTCTGGGGATGTGGGGGTTTCACAGCCCAACCCCCTGTGGCTCTACCACTGTAGAGAGTGGGTGGCACCTGGACCAGGTACAGGCAGCTGTCTGCTTGGTCCCAGCCCACTTCAGCCCAGCATCACCTGGTGGTGTGTTTGGGGATGGAGGGATGGACAAGCACCATCACAGCCACCCTCCCTGGGGTGCTGCACAGCCCTTGTCCGGCAGATGTGGTCTGGCATATGCAGGGAACCCTCCTTTGCAGTTGGTGTGTTCCTCATCCTCTGCATGCCATGCCATGCTGTGCCATGCCATGCAAAGCTGTGCCACGCTCTGCTGTGATGTGCCAGGTGTGCCATGCCGTGCGCTGCAGGCAGGAAAAGGGGCATCACAGACCTTCTGACAGAAGGGGCAAGACCCTGCTCCTGTGGGAGAGGCCCTGCCTGTGCATGGGCACTGGCTGTGCCTTGCTGCTGAGGAACAGCTCAGCTCGGGGGATGATTGATCTCGTGTCAGCAGGCAGTGGTTTGAGCCAGCGCCAGGCCTCAGCTCAAATGGGAGCATTGAAGGGGGAGAGCCCCTTCCCCCTCCTGAAGGCAGAGCAGCAATCCCCTGCCACCACCCCGGCTCTGCTGCCACATCTCGGCCGCTATCGGCCCTGCGGCTGCAGGCAGTGCCCAGCCCTGGGGAGCACGGGGGGCAGCAGGGAGCGTGGGGATGTCTGGGGTCCCAGCCCCACCAGGCTGGGCTCTGTGGCTCTTTGGGTTAGAGGAGGGCAAAGGGGGCATGCAGGGATGGTTGGCAGGAGAGAAGTTGTGTAGTGTGGTCTGCCCCTCAAAGCTATACCTTACAGCCACCGGTCCCAGCTCAGGATGTGGCAGCAGCTCCTGGAAGCAAAGGACCTTTTGGGGAGGAAAACAGGGTAGACTTTGATGAAGCACTAAAGGCACTGCTCTGTGTCAGCAAGGGATGTGGCAGCATCTCTGTCCCCAGCTTGGACTAGGCTTTGGACAAGGGTGTTGCCATCCCTGCTGTCTCCAAGGGCAGTGGAGCAGTACTGTCTGCAACCCTGGTGCTGCCCTCCGCAGCTCCCAGCACCCCTTCTGTGCTTGAAATGGGCTGTCAGGTTTTTCCACCATGTCCCTGTTTGTCCTGAGCCCTTCACTAGCTTCCTCCATACCCACAGCTGCATCCCTTCTCCAGTGGCATCCACTGGCAGCTTTTACTGGTGTTTCTGAAAGCTGATCCCTCCCTATCCCATGGCCCAAAGCTTCTGTAGCCTCTTCCAGTTTTGCCAGCCCATGCAGAGGTGATACTGAACAGCTGAGACATCTGGGCAGACAGCAGCACCTGGGAATGGGCTGCTCTGCACCCCAGGGGATGCAGCCATTGGATTCCTGAGTCTGCCTGCTCCCACTCTGCTCAGACCTTTGCACTCTATGTATCTGTGTAAGGAAACAGGGCCATTCATGTATTTCTCTCTCTATTTATACCTCTCCCTTTCCGTATTTAGTGTATGCACAGGCAGAGGGGGCAGCAAATGCCGGGGCCACTGATGTTCTTGGCTCCAGCACCGGCTGGAATTTCGTCCTGGAATGTATCCTGAACCGCTCTGAAAACACGAATAAATCTCTGTGTGTTGTGTGCATGTGTGTACATAAATACATAGACAACATATAGACATGGAGCCGTATAGAGCATTTCTGAGCTTTGCTATTTAAAGGGAGGAGTAGTTAGAGGGTTCTCAGCGAGGCAAACACCTCTGGATCAAAGGGATGCAGGGTGCTCTGCTATTGACCAGGCATCTTAGAAGATAGCTGGCACTTGCTTTGTCCTCTGCAGGGGCCTGGAGCCACCCTGTTGGTGACATGCCCAAAGTAGCACGCCCTTCGAGCCCCAAGCAGTGCTCTGATCCTGTTGTGCCTACATTTGATTGAGATTTCTGCATCCTGGCCTCCAGCTTCTCAGTGAGAGCCCCAGAGAACCAGCTCCTGTGTTGCTAATCCAGGCTGCAGAGCCTGATGTGGAGCTGGAGGATGTAAGGCAAGGATATTAACCCCTCTGTGGCATGGGGTGGCCCAGGGCTTCTGGAGCATCAGGGGTTGTCTCCTGAACATCAACTAGTGCTCACAGCTCTTGAGGAGAGATCATGTGGGAAAGGAGGAAATAAATGCTGAGTAACAGGTCCCAAGTAGGTGCTGAGCTGGGCTTCTCTTTGGGATGCTGCAGCATCTGGTGCTCATGGCTGTCTGGGAATGACAATGGAAAGGGGAAGATAGGAATTTGGTACCAAATCCCAAACAGGATGCTTGGCCATGCCAAGAGGGCAATTCTTCAGGAGGTGCTGGCAGCTGCCTTGCTGTGGATCCTGGCTGAGGCCCTGGTGTGAACACCACTGGGTCTCCCAGCACCTTTTGGCCAGGAAACAGGCACCCTTTTTTTAGTCAGGGGCAGGGTCACGGTGATTTCTTTTCTTCTGGATGCTGAAAAACCTGATATCTTGAGCTGAAAATGCCCACATTTGGTCTCTGGCCAAAGGCGATATGTTTGTGGGTGGGGGAAATTGGAGCAAATTCCTGCTGTGAGTCCTGCACGTGTGCGCGGGCGTGCGGATAGGGGAAATATAGTTTTCCTTTTGAAAAAAAAAAGCCCTGCTTATTTTTATACAGAACTCCAGAAGGGCTGAAGGTGGAAACTTCGTCTGTCAGCAGCTTTCACAGGGGAGCGGGTCCCTGCCTGAGTTTGGGGGGAAACCACAGCTGGGTGTTAATGGGACTGTTAATGAATTAATGTTGGCTGCTGGGGGCCAGTGGGGAACCTGGCTCAGTGCAGCCTGAGCACATGGAGCCCTGCCCGCACATGGGCTCTGGCACAGCTGCAGAAAGCCCTAGCTCTGGGAGCCATGCACTTGGGGAGGTGTGAGTCTCTCCTAGGCATGTCTCACACTCTGGGTTGTGGAAACACTTGGAAATGTGGCTGCCTTGCCAGGAGGGAGACAGTGCTGCACCCAGGAGTACGGAAACAGCCAGGATGGGTGTGCTGCCTTTCCACTATGGGCATCTGCTGCCCAAGCTGGTGATGCCATTTAAGGCTGGGTCTATTCAGCTGCTGAAACCAAACCTTTAAAGTAATTTAAAGTAAAGTGAAATCCCCCCAGGTTTATTTAGGGTTTGGAAGCCTGTGTTGCTCAGTCATTGCAATGCCTGCAGCAGCACTGGTCTCTGCACAGCACTGCCTATCTGCAGCCCTTCTCAGGGTTATTTGTCTTTCTCCCCAAAATGTGGAGGAGCACCCATGTGAATGTGACGAGCACAGCCATGCCCCATGCAGTGGACTTGGCAGTACCTCTGCAGATTTTTCACAGCTGGTTTGCTGGGAACAGCTTTAGAGGACAACGAGGAGGTCGTGCTAACATGCTCACCTGATGCCAAAATGGTAGGGTGCAGTGAGGCTGAGAAATAGCACTGTATCCTGCTTGTACTGGAAATAAGAGAAAATGCAGAGACAATCTGGGAAATAAAGAGTAAATTCTTTTCTCTTCAGCAGTAGACTTGTCCTGCTGTGTCCTTCAGGCTTTGTGAATGAGATCCCAGCCTGTGAGATCTGGGCAAGCCTGTGTCATCTCTTGGGATTTCTCTGTCTGTCGTGAGACACCTGGAGAACCAAGGGGAAAGATTTGCCATCCTGAGGGACAGGTGACTGTCCAGAGGAAAGGATGACAATGTCAAAGAAGGGATGGCCGTGCTGAGGAGGGAAAGACCATAGGAAGGGATATCTATACTGGAGAAGTGAGAACCATCCTGAAGTAGAAATGACCACACCCAGCATGGAACTGTGGATGGACTGGTTCCCCAGCATAAGATGCTGTTATGGATGGAGAGAGACAGAGGCAGAGCCTCCTTCTCAGCTGAGAGGAAGGCTGAAATAGCCTGAGGCCTTGGGGACTCTGCTTGCTCCCCAGGGACACTGTGCTCGATGCAGAGACCGCTCAGTCAGACAGACTCTCACCTCAGTAAGGAAACTCTGGGCATTTGGACCCAGTACCTTTCCTGGGACCTTGTGCTGGTTCTTCTGAATCAATCTCCAAGTATGTAGCCAACATCAGCTATCCAGCACCAAACCCAACTGGTGGTACTTGGGGCCTGGAGAGGGCAGTGCCTGGGCCCCTCTGGCAGGACTGCTCTTTGCAAGAGTGGGCTTTACACAGCTTGCTCCCCAGCACTGGAGAAGGTGCTTCAGAGGATCCCAAATTCCAGCTTGGAGGGACTCTGAGGCGCCTCTGTGCCTGGCTGCCCACTCTTGCAGTCCAGCTCTGGCTCCACTGGGCCTAGAGCCCTTCCCAATCCTATCTCAGACAGACGGATATCCCAAAACCCACTGGTCCCAGGGGCTCCCACTCTGGGTCCCTCTGGCTGAATGAGGTGGTGTGCGTGTGCCCAGACTGTCCCCTCCTGTGACTGTACAGTACACACAGCTAAATATATGTCCGTGCAGATACAGGAACTCAGAGGGGCTGAGTGATGCTCCTTTTCTATACCTCTTTTCATGGGGAGAGCTAATGAGATTCATGTCATTAAAGGGCTGATGTTTTGTGGGATGGGAACCTTTTAAACGGGATGTGTCCTGGCTTAGTCATGGCAAATATTTACCAAAAAAAAAAAAAAAAAAAAAAAAAGAGAGAGAGAGAGAAAGAGAAAGAGAAAAAAAAAGGGACATACCGTATAAAATTAGAGTTCTGAAAATAGTATTCAGACCAAGTGAGAGAGAGGAACCTAAAACAGAAAATACAGCCCAGTCTGTTCAGGAGTCAGGGGAAGAGAGAGTGGGGAGGCGGGGGAAAGCCAGAGATAAAACGAGAGAAACCTCGGCAGTAAAAACAGCATCTTGGTAAATAGACTATTAAAAAAATTCTGACCCGCTTTATGGCTTTCTTGGCTGCCGTTCAGCTGTGCTGCCCTGGCCGGCACGGAGGGAAGGTAGCAGGAGCCGGCGTCTGTGTGGATGCTCAGAGCCCCAGGACTCGGCTTCCCCCCCACCCCGCCCCGGAGCAGCCGCACAGGGCGTTAAATTTAGCCACATAATGATGGCCCTGAGGAGGCAGCCTTTTGTAGCCACACTGTAATTACTGCCTCGCTTATAAATTTTATTTTTCTTATTATGTTTCCTCCTCCTCCTCTGCTGGGGAAGGAGGGGGGGTGTCTCCCACACCCCTGTCAAATCCACAGCTCTCTGGAGAGAAGGGGGTACCATGGGACATAGGGGAAGGTGGGAATGACTGCTCAAACCCTGTGCTGCTCTCCTGCCCCGGTTCAGGGCTCAGTCCTGCATTTGGGGATGGGGGAGGTGTTGAGCTAACCGTGGTGTGGTAGGGTCCCTGCAGCCTAAAGCATGGGTGTCTTGACCCCCGACACTTAGCCTCACCCTCTCGGGCTGCTTTGGAGATTGGTTTGTGCAGGCAGGAGCACTGGGCCTGCTTGGCGAGTCACTGGCTCCAGCGCTGCTCCTCGCAGAGGTGGGAGAGGCAAAAAGGGCGAGGGGTGGCCCCGGCCACCTCCTGCCAGGAGCGGGCAGAGGGTACGGCTCCGAGCCGAGCCGGTGCAACGGGGGGACAGCTTCAGGCCGGGCAAGAACGTGCCAGAAAAGGTCTCGTTCCCCTCTTGTTTTCCCAAAACAAAGGAAACAGCCTTGCATTGCTGGAAGTCGCGTGCTCGGGCTGTGCTGGCTTGTTATCATCCGATAACCTGGCGACCTGGGAGCTGCCCTGCTCCTCACCCGTGGAGCCTGCACTACGGGATGCGAACAGCTTCCGCATGAGCTGCCCTTTGCAGAGATCCGTTTTCCGCTCCCCGGGCTGGGGGGGACGGTGGTGGGGGCTGCCATGATGGCCCTGGCTGGCCCCAGGCTCACCGTGTGCCATATGCCTGGGAGGAGAGGATCTGCCCCTGCAGGTGATGATGGATGCTGAGGGCAGAAGAAATGCAGAGATGGCAAATGCCTTGGCATGGTCCAGATGCTGCCATCCCACGTGCAGTGTGGAAGGAGATTTGGGACTCCGCTGTATTTTTCTTTGTCCCGTGCAAATTCCCTGAGAGCTCCATGGTCAAGCTTTGCTGTGGAGCAGGATGGGCATGTGCAGGACGGGGGGGTCCCTTGGGGCATACAGTGATGCCTTCAGGGAAAGGACCCTTGCTAACTGCCAAGTCCATCACCAGGACTGTCTGCTTTCCCCTCCAGCTTTGCCCCTTCTCCCAGGCTCTTGCCTTGGGTAGGTTGCAGTGATGCCAAGGTGCCCTAGGCACTTCGATGCGACTGGTGGTCACTGTGGTGTTCATCTATCGCTGTGGGAACATGTCTGTGGGAGCATCTCCTTGGCAGGGCTGTGTATGGGGCACGTGCAGAACCACAGCAGTCTCACCCAACTGTGCCCAGGGGAGCTGGCTCATCCCAAAGCAGCCCCTTTCTCTGCCCTGTGCTATAACAGCTCTGTTCAGCACAACGATGACCTGAAGCAACCTCCATCCCTTGCTCAAGTACCCGTTTCAGGGCAGGTAGGACAATACTAAATCAGCTCCTTTAAAGGCTCCTGACCTGCAGCCCCACAGACGTGCCGGTCTCCATCCCTCCCTCATCTCCTGCGGGCACACTGGGGTCTGGTGCACTGGCCAGCTGCCCGGGCACGGGGCTGCCTCGGCTGCTGGCCAGGAAGCTCCTGGCCTAGCTGGGTCTGTGCCTGACCCTCCACCCCACTGTGGGGTCCGTGGCTTGCGCCAGGCGCCAGGGATTCAGCGCCGAGGTGGTCGCAGGAGTCCCCAGGGACAGCAGCCACCACCTCACTGGTGGTGGCTTGGGAGCCCAGAGAGCACCATGGAGAAAGAGACAAAGTGCCCTTTCAGCCTAAGCCCTGGAAAGATGTCTGTGTGTGTGTGCAGAGGTTAATGCCTTTGGAGGAGAGGAGAGGAGAGGAGAGGAGAGGAGAGGAGAGGAGAGGAGAGGAGAGGAGAGGAGAGGAGAGGAGAGGA
>VZUI01053843.1:0-27439 GCA_013401135.1 Cettia cetti
TGGATTTGTTATCCCAGAGGTGTTACCACCTTTTCTAACTGGCCCAGCCCTGGCCAGCTGCAGATCCATCCTGGAGCTGTCAGGGATTGGCTCTGCTGGACATGGGGGAAACTTCCAGAAGCTTCTCACAAAAACCAGCCCTGTAGCCCCCCTGCTTCCAAAACCTGGCCACACAAACCCAATACAGCAGCAATGCTTTAGTCATAACCACTTGCTGGCTGCTTTGAGGGCTGTGAAATGCTTTGCTGGTTCTGACACGTTTCTTAGGGGACAGATGCTTTAGAGAGTGTGTGAAGGATTAGTTGAGGGTGTTTGCTTTCATTGTATTTGTGCTCCTTTATAACTTGTAATGCTGAAAGTTAAGCCTATATAAAGAGCACTGCACACTTTAGATGTTTTCCACATGGATGGTTACACTTTCTCCAGTATTCATGGCCAACAGTTTTTGCAACAAAAGTCCCTTCCTAGGAGCAAATTTGTTCTTCAGTTCCATTATCTCTAGCACTGACACTGAGCTAGTGAGTGAAATGAAGTGATTTTGGTCTCTCTTTTCTTTTAGGGTTCTTAAGTTTACATCACACAGTATTTGTACCAGGTCTGTTTCTTCTTATGTTCAGCCATCTGCCCTACAGTAGTAAAAACTAATTCTTAAGTGTAAGCGAGTTGGTCATGTATACCTCTGCCAAATGTTGTTTGACTTTTTATTTTTGTAATTGTGTATTTTAGGGGTTGAGTGGGATTTTTTGCACTGTTTTGGGAGGTTACTTGGGTGGTTTTGTATTTTTTTCTTTTATTCTCTCCTTTTCTTTACAGAGCTTTCTTTACTAAGAAAAGCTGAAGATACTTCACAGGTTTCAGTACAAAATGCAAAATGCTGTGTAAGTAAGCAACACCATTACAACCAAGTCAAAAGGGACTTCCACAAAAGAAAAGCCTCAAACAACACACGTGACGTGACAATATTTATTGATTCTAATTAAGGTTAAAAAATTTTCACAGCTGTCAGATAAAAATATCTGCAGAGCCTATTGAAAAGGGAGCTGAAGAAGGAAACCAAGGGAGACAGTCACCACAGAGGCACTTTAGAAAATGCTACGGTTATAAAAGGCACAAATTCATCACACACACAGCATATATATTCCTGCAAAGTGAAGTCACTCTTTTTAAAATTTTTTTCCAAAACACGGAGGCAGGCACCACTGAGCACTGACCTGCACATGACCACAGCAGACACGCTATAAGCGGCAGTCTATGACAACGCCTAAAGGAATTCACTGGAGAGACACTTGGAAAGCCAAGCTGCTTTGGCCTTCTCATTTTTACAATCTGTTCTTCAACAGAAGGAAGATCAAGGTGATCTTAAGGTAGTGGAGATGGGAGAAGGAATGTTAGTTCCTCTGAACACAGATCAGGTTTATTTGTGAACGTTTGTCACCTGTGGTTTGAGTGGGTTTGCTTCTTTCCCAAGAGCTGATGCCTTAAGCTTTAGCTTTCATGTTTTTCAGATTCTGTGCTGCCTAGGGCTGTAGTTCTCAGCCTCATATTAAGTGCTGGTAAGCTCTCTTCACAGAGTAGGGAGACAAAACAAATCCTTTTCTTGCTGAAGGCCAAGGACAACTTTCAGGCCCAAGAGCACAATGGTGGCTGAAGAGAGGAACAAGAAGGATGGGACCTCACAGCCTGAAGCTGTAATTGGACAATTAAACCCCAATATGCAAATGGACCAAAAATTATTAAAATGTAAGACCTCATGACCAGTTAGCCATTTTGTGACCATTCTAAGTCCACCTTGGGTAGCCCTGGTCAGGCTCTTGTTCTGCCCAAGGTGTACCCTAAAGGCCTTTCAATAAATACTTACTTTATTCTCTAGCTCTGTCCAGTCTCTGTTTCAGCTCAGCCTTCCTAAGGCATCAGAGCAGTGACAGGTCTGTTATTTAATCTTGACTCCCTAGTACTTCTGGAGGTCATACAACTCTTTCTTCCTCAAAAATATTACTTCTTCATGTCTCAAAAAAGGGGAACAAAAATCTTAAAATATCTGTACATCTGTAAGGCCTTCTTCAGTGAAGCAACAGGCCCACTGTGGAAACAGAAAGATTTCTTTAAGCCCCATAGTTTCTTGTCCAGGCCATGGGTGCCAGTGATGGACAATGCTCAGAGAGGTACTTAATTACTTGTCTTTGTATTGAGAGCAGATCTGCTATTTGGAATCAAGATCAACACTGGGGGAAAAAATTGCACAAATTAAAGGGAAGACAAGGAGGCTGCCTCAGATTGCTCACATCCTTGTTACTGTTGAGTTGTTTATACAATTAGATTTCAAGTACTTTGGTTAACACAGATTTCTACGCCATGACCCGTCATTCCTTGCAATGTACAGTGGCTACCAGAACAGTGTACAAGAAATTTGTTGGGTTTTTTTTGTAAACTCTTAAGAGTATTACAAAATATGTATGGTAACACAGTTCAGTTCATAAGAGACAAATACAATTATTTCCATGGTTGTTCCTATAGTACATTTTACAAAGCTGGTAAACTTTTGGAACTTTCTCAGCAGTTGTCTCATCAAATGTGTTAATAAATTAAGAATACAGCATGACTAGCTATCCATTAAAACAGACTTCATTCCTCTCCTCAAAGGGTTGGCATGAATTTTAATTTCAAAGATGTAAGCCAGTGCTAACAGTTCCATCTACCCATAGGGAAGCAGCTTGATTCTCTACCTCCATTTGTCAATTCCCTCATCATGCTGGCATCCATGTACACAAGGTTCCACGTATTCCTTTTGTGTGGAAAATGTTGAGAAAACAACAGCAAATCCCTTCTTTTATCCCATAGTGGTGGTAAGATCCATAGCACAATCATAGCAAGACACAGCTGTAAAGACAGAGCTTCCCAAAGGCTTTGGCAGTCTGCAAGGAAGAACACAGAGACTTTAGAGTGCTAATACAGATGTTACAATTCATACCTCCCAGTTCCAACCAAATTTGATTAGAAATCTCAGGGAATCCAAATTTGTTTTGAGATTCCCTGTCTCACCGACTTTAGTTGTGGCAGAAAAAGATGAGAAATGCTTTGTGGGATTGCTTTAGTTATTTCCCATCTTTCTTTTGTTTTGGAACTAAGAATAAGAAAAGTTTGTAAGTACAGAAAATTTTCAATACTTTTTTAATTGGCCAATCTCATGAAAAGCTTAGGTTATGATTCAGTTAATTCTAACTACCTAATTTCTGGTTTTGATTGGAATTTCTCCCCCTGTGGCACACAACACGATCTTGTTAAACTGGGAAAAACTTCTGCCAGATTCAGGAGCAAAGAAAAGAGAAAAACATTTTGGATCTGAATAAAACCAATTTATCCTCATTAGTTTCACAAATTTGCTCCCCTTTAAAGAATGTGGAACATTTCTAGAGCAGAAGTACGACTGAATTCCAAACAGTTTTGGCAGAAAAATCATCTGCAAATGCAGCAACTCTAAATATGTAACGTATGTATTCACTGTCTAGCACTTACAAATATTGGGGCCAAAGCTTCAAAAATGTCTTCCCAAATTTAGGTTCCCATGTTTATTTCTGGCCTGAGAATTGTGTGAGCTGCAAAAGCTCTGAGCTTCCCGTTCAGCTTTCAGTTCCTAATTTATTTAGTAAATAAATCAGAGGGAGAGAAAGCCATGTAGAAGCTCTCTGCAGTAGGCAAATGTCCCAGCAAATTAGAGCTCGATGTGATACAACGAGAGAGGCCATATGTACACTTCTGCACTCTTCTTCTGCCTTAAAGATCTTTGTGCCTGAAAAGTTCCCCCATGCATTTTAAAAGGCTGTTATGAGGCTATTCATTTGTGATAAAATCCAAGCTGCTGCTGCAGGATGATGTTTAACCAGCACATCAAGTTAAAATGAACAAAACCTAAGGGCCAGAAAGCGAGGTGCTGCTCACAAATATTACAGCTTTCCAAGCAGTTCAGTAAATTTCCATGGGACTATTTGGAGAACGAAGTACTGCTCTACACAAGCAAGATCAGATGTTAGCCCAAAAAGTCTGCCTGAGACTGGTGATACAGCTCCTGCACCGTCTGCTCTCACCAGTTCCTGAATTTATTATTATCCTTCCCTCCATGGCTCTTTACTGCAATCCAATGTTTTTTACATACAAATCGCTACTCGATGAAGGGAGAAGTGCAGCAAACAGGCTCTGAAAAATTCCAGACATCTCCAACTTCAAGTGCACCTACCAGCTCTTGTTCCCAGCCATACCTGTGTCTTCCTGTTTCATCTTGTGCACAAGTAACACAGCAGAAATATCTAGAACAAGGTACCAACATGCTGACAACTAGACACTGATGTTTTGGTGGGTGGATTTTTTTACTTCTCCCCTCACTCCTGCATAGTGCTTTCTTTATATCTTCTCTTTTTTTTTTTTTTGTTGTTGGGTTTTTTTTGGGTTTTTTTGTGGTTTTTTTTTTTGTTTTCCCATTGTTTGAACAGTACCAAGCTAAGGAGAGCAGAGGCATTTGCATGTGACTATCAAATTCACAGTTCTTGTTGATCTCCCTATCATTTAGATCCCTGATTAGTTATCAAAAGTGCATAGTCAGTGCAACACAGCACAGCAGGCAGAAGTGGAAGTGCTCATCCCATCAATATGGTTGTTGGGAAAGACCAAAACTCTGAATCAGCAAATCTGTGTTCAGCATGAAGCAAGAGTTTGGGGGCAGTTAAGTTGGCAGGTTTTGTTTTGGTTTTTGTTTTATATGGCTTGTTTAATGCTAACACTACATTTTCAAGCCCATTGTGCCCTAGCAGGCAAGAGACAGCCTCAAGGTGCTGACAGGGACAGACTCCACTGTACAGGGGCTCTGCTGTGCCAGGCTGTTCTGAACACATCTGAGGAGCCCGAAATTTTGTCAAACACAGCAGAACTATTGTCCTTTAGCTCACTGTAGGATACATGCCACTGGAAATGCCAGCATCCTATGGTTGCACTTGCATAGATGGATAAATTTAGCCTGACTTGTCCCTTAGGTGCTCCCTGGGTAAGAAATAAAAACACTAACAGTTTCTTACCAGTAATTGGCATGAACTATCTGATTGTTCTGTAAGCTGTGGATTTCTGTTCTCAGTCTACCACACAGGAAGGCAGAAATCTTTGTTTACAACTAGAGATTTTGTTGTACAGTACAGTACAAATAGGGCCTGTGGAGACTTGGAGTTCAGGGTCTGGTTCTGACAAAAGAGTAAAACCAAGCAGAAATCTCATCAGAATAGGCTTTAAAGAGGTATTTTGTCACTTCTGTTCTGAGATCTAGATCAAAATCTCAAGGTGGTAACACTTGGTACCCCAGAAATTCAACAACCAAAAAGCTACTGCTAGAAGTAGGCCTAGACTCTAGGGGTTCTCTTTCAATATGGATCCCTTTATTATATCCCTTCTCTCCAGCCTATTTTCTCTACTGTTTTCACCTCTTCCTCAGATTTTGGAGACAGAAAAGTACATGACAAAATAAAACCCCTGAAAACAAAACAAAACAAAAAAAACAAAAAAAACAAAACAAAAAAAAAAAAAAAAAAAAAAAAAAAAAAAAAAAAAAAAAAAAAAAAAAAAAAAAGAAAAGAGAAAATCCCTCAATTGTGAGGGTTTGGGTTGGCACCTTTTTCAGTTTCGAACCAGAAGTCCCTTTTTGTAGGCAAATAACCCAGCTGCAGCCACAGAGGTGAAGAAAGTGGAAAATCCAAGCAGCTTTAGCAGTCCTGGCACAGATGGCAAGTTCCTCTCCCAGAAGGTTGTGGTGATGGGCAAAGCTGGCACATCCTGTGGGGAGAGCATCCATTATGCACCTAACATCTCCACTGTGAGAAGAAGGATATAAATGGAGAGATTCTTGCAGCAGGAACAGAACTGGGTTGAAGCAGTTATGTCTTATCAAGAAGCAGCATATTCAGATTTTCTGCTCAGTTAAAGGGAAGAACATACACATGGAAAGGATTCACAGCCCAGTTAAGAAGTGCAGCTCTTTGCAACCCTGCCTTACAGACTTGTCAGATGGGTTTCTATCCTCTTCCTTTTTTAGGAAAGAGCAATTTTGGTGAATAAGGGAAAGTTTATTGTGGCTTATTATGGTTTTGATATAGTGAACTTATATATAAAAAAAAGACAAAAATAATTTGTCTCATCAACAAAACAGCAGAAAAAACACCCAAACCATTTTATCTACATAAATGCTTACAACTGATTCAGGTTCTGGCTTCCAAATTTCGCTCTCTGGGATTTTCCTCATAGCAAACAGTATCTGGAAATAAATAATATTCTCAATAAGTACCATTGATATTTCAAGACAGAAAAAAAAAAGCTGGCTTCAATTGTTGTTTAAACATGGAATGATGATTGAGCACATAAAGCACAGTGTATTCAAATTTTAGAAGAAAACTCAACCTTTTACAATTTATTTCTGGGGAGGGCTGATATTTAACAAGACACTCCTCCTCACGGAACATAGAAACAGTAACAGAAAAATCTCTTTATGCTTTGTTTGTCCATGCAAGATATTGGAATTTGGCCAGTCCCAGGGGAACAGGATAATGTGATTATGACTATGAGTCAAGCAGGAACTCATGGCAAAGTGAGGCATGAAGACACCAACTAGAAGGAACAGCTTGTTTAGCACATTTTATCATGAGGTAGGAAGAGGAATAGCATCCTGGGAGTGATGACAGACCACTACTTTCAGACAGAGAAAAGCAAAACTAAAATAAAAACCTTTGCAATGGGAAAGTTACCATTCAAAGTATCAAAGATAGGAGAGATCAGTAGGACACCAAAGACTATTTGAAATGATATTCAGGGAAGACAGCAAGATTAGCTCCTTCTATCTACAGTGAAATAAAATGGAGATGGCGATAAAAATGTTTTTTTCTATTCCAGGCACTTGTAGATTTAAGATTTAACATCTTTCATGAGGGGCCTTTGGTGTAGACACGAGTTGGACCCTGTCAACTCTTCAATGCAGGAGAATGAGGTGCACTGAATTTTCAACATGCTTTCCTTTTATAAGTAAACGAGAAAAGGAAAATATCAAAATTTTCACCAGTCAAGTGCACTTAACTACTCCTCTGCTGAGGCCTATGAAGGCTCTGCTGTAATGTCCTTACATTAGAGAGATCATGAGGCCTCTCATGATTAGAGGTATATCTTTCTCATTAGGTGTGTCTTTCTATCATTAGGTATAACTTTCCCAAATGGGATAATTTATGAACAATTGATCTCCATCTCTTGGGGCAGGGGTATGGGCTAGATGAACTCTCCACATTCCTTCCAGGACAATTTGTGTTCCTTGACTAGTTTTTAGGCACAAGGTTCCCTTCATCTCATAAAACAAAGATTAAATTTCTTGTGCTGCTTCCTAAACTGCAATGTTCCTAAAAATACTGGGGGAATTGACATTTTCTCAGAAGAAAAATATCTAAGTACTTGTTTAGTGACTCTGTTAAGGCTATCTCAGTGAAACATCACTCTTGGAAATATTGAGGAAGGGCCTGGCTTGGTGTGCAGAGCTGCAGGACTGAGCTGTTCCCATGCTCCAACAACCAGGATCTCTCAGTGTGATGATTAACAGATTTGGGAGGTAAATAACTGGGGGAGAATTTGGGACTTCTGTAAAAGAAGAAAGAATTTAATCCTAGGAACAAGGGGAGAGTTTGACAAAACAGCCAGAGCCCTTCCTAACATTCCAGGTCTAAGTGCAAAATCTTCATCCTTTTTGAAGTCAATCCCCTTTGCAGGGATTTGCATCAAGATTCAGAACAACTGAAGCTGTCAACACTCAGTTCTCATTTCCCCTCCAACCACAAGACCTTTCATTTTCCAGAGGACATTTTCCAGTGCCCCCTGAGCATCTGTACCTCTCTGGCTGCTCTTTCTCCAGCCTGGACAGCCCCTTCCATGTACCCACTCCACTCAGTGGCTGTCTCTGTGCCAGCAAAATAAATCCTGCCAACGGGTTGCCGAATGATCCTGGAGGAGCACAAGCAAAATGTCACATCAGCTGTATCAGGAAAGAACTGAAATAGCTGGGTTAATGTTGGAATAAAAGTGTTTTAAATGACAGCAAGCACTTGAAGATAATAGCTCTGGGTGAGTGGAGCTGGAGGAGGAGTCTGGGTTGCATTTAATTTCTTACTGTGAACACGCCAGTGTTCACATTTTTTAAATGTTTCCACTGTTCATAGGTGAAAATGACAACTATAGGTGAAAAGGAGAATTATTTTGAGATGAGACTTACACTATCTCACAGTTCCAGACTGTGGCATGAGTACCAGTGCCAGGCAGTACTGGCACAGTGCAGCATTCTGAAATACGCTCTCATAATATTTGAAGCAATAAGTAAAAAAAAACCCAAAACATTTTTATAACTCTATTTTTGCCAGAATCTGCACTAATTATCATTTTAATTACTTCAAATACTAAGGCCTCCATAAGCTCTTTGTTACAACTGCTTTATTTCTCCAAGTACTTTTAAATTATAAAAACTTAAACTTCGACCACATTAAAACCTGTGTATCTAAATCCAATCACCAGTCTGAAGTATTTTTCTTGTTGGTAAATGTTATTTTCATGCAAAAACTTAAGTGAAAGAGGACTGTATACAATGACACACTGATCATTATATTAAGCTTTTACTGATTAAAAAGAAAGGAATGGTCCAAAGAAATCACTCACTGCCATCAGTGTCAGCAAGAATTAACTGTCAGTATCTTTAAATCATCAGCTAAAGGCATGCTTGAAATGGTTACACTGATCTCAAATATTCAAAGTCTTTTTTGTAAGCAGACTATGGAAGCTCCCCAACTCCCTTCCCAGAACCTCCTCAGCTGAACTCTCCAAATAACAGGAGTGGATAAAAACCCCTAATGATACTGTACTCATCCATCATAAAGCCCAACAGAGACAAATGGAAGGTTATCCCATCTGTTTAAAACATCCCCCAGTGATCTTAAAGGTATAAAGTGAACAGTGACAGAGGATTTATGACCCTTTCTGAGGATATTTATTAACTTGGTCTTATCTTACCACTCCAAAGCCCACTATAAATAGTCACTGTACCTTCCATACTGAGTCATTATGCCTGGTGGGAAGTAGGCTGTGTAGCAGCCCCCAGAATACTGCTCTTCACACCAGTTCTTCTCTTCATAATGCACAGGCTGTAAAACAGAGATTAATTCACTCAGGGAAAGGACAAGTCTCAAGGAAGTTAATAACAGAACTGAGGAGAAAGCACAGAAGAACAGCTTATCATTTGTTGCATGTCAACGTCTGACAAGATGAGCACATTTAACAAGTCTCTTAACACAGCATGAATGCAACAAAATAAGCCCTAATTTTTTGAAAATAGGAATACACTGTCTAAAAAAACAGTTAATCTGGCCATTGTAGAGCATAATCCTCTTAATCTGTCAATGTCAATTTATGCTTTGTGCACAAATTTATGCTTTGAGCCATGTAAAGCAAAATTAACCTCTGGTGTACACAATTCTAATACTTGCAATGTGTACATTGGGTACAAATATACACTGCTAAAAATGCAAAGTGTGGCACTTGAATGGTTCTGTGTACAATGTTGTGTTGAAAGTCATGTGTTCTCCAGATTGGTGTCTACAACTTTTAACCCTGTAAAACTGTTCTTGAAAGTAGAAGCAGTGTTAATCACATAATCTAACTGTGAGCTCACACAAACCCTAACAGTCATTTACCTTCACAGGGAAGAGAAGGTAAGGGAGAGGCAAAAATAAAACAACCCAACACATGCAGCAGTGGATCTTAACAATCAGTAAGAGAGAAAATACAACATGGACAGAGAGGGAAAGCAAGCCTGTCACATGTGACAGCAGCTGAGGTTTATGGTGGCAGGCACTGAGAATCCCACCCATGGAGCTGCACAAGAACATACCAACAAAAACATCTTTTAATGTTTCATTAATGTTCATAAAACTTGTTCTTATCCTCACTGTCAAACACAACCCAAGGCTTGCCAGAATCGTCTCTCCATTCCTCCAGTGAGGTACCTATTCCAAAGGTACCTTTTCCAGAGATTTTGTGCTTACATGTAAAGCTTCCTCTGATCCCAGAACCTTTGCATAGAGCTCACACAGCCTCGTCTTCCTGAAAGAGAAAAGCAACAGAAGACTTCAGTGTGAGGAAAGAGAAAACAAATCACTTCTAATAGACCCTACTTCTAAGAGGACAAGTATTGTATCTGCTTGAATTTGAGGTTCCAGCTTTTTAGGATCTATCTGAATTCATCAGCCTCTGGATCCCTAGAAAAAACCCAAGTTCCTGTGTTGCATAAATGCTGGATTCCCAGCAGTTTTGCAAGCTGTTCTCTTAAGATAACTCCAGCAGCCCAAACCCCCAAATTATCCAAATGGTCTCCAGGCTGTCAGGAAAAAAAAAAAAAAAAAAAAAAAAAAAAAAAAAAAAAAAAAAAAAAGTAGTAAGGCATTGCACTTTTTTGTCTTGGCACATACTCTAACGTACAGTTTGTTCCTACAGAGATGCAGGTCTCAATATACTGCAGCTCTCAGGGAACCAGTATTTAATTTCTGTTTATATAAAATTCCCTCCTGTTATTATTTTATGGGTCTGTAAATCATTGAATATACTTCATTCTGTAGCAAACCCCAAGGGCAGCTAAGTTTCTTTCTACAAGCCCTTGGGTCTTACTCTTAGCCACCCTGAACCAATTCCCAAAATCAAGATCAGGATGAAATAATTATGGAAAACATACACAGCTCTGGAAAGACATTTACTTCTGGAAGAAAGTCCAGTGCTCCACAAAAAGCCATGCTGGGCACAGAAACACAGGCTCTGTAACTGTGAGGGCTTCCCTTTCAGCTATAAAAGCACGAGAGGAAGCCATACATAATTGCTGTAAGAAGCATCCCAGCTCTACAGGAGCCTAGCTATACCCAGGAACTCAAAGAATGCTATGGAAAGAGGAGGAAGAGAAACAGGATGATTTGAGGGGCCTGGAAGGTGTCCTCACGTGCAGGTTGGAGCTTGAGCAAGAAAGTGAAGGTTGCTAGAGTTCAGGAAGAGCCATGGCCCTGGGGGAAGGAAACAACCCCTTCCTTTAGCCCTGGAGCAGAGGACAAGGGTCAGCCTGCTCCAGGAGTAGTGAGGGGCCAGGAAGGCTCAGAGAGCTCCAGGATCTGAATATGAACATTCCTCTGCAGTCAGGGGTGACACAAAGCCAGCAACAGCCATAAGATAAAGGGTGACTTCACAATTTCTCCAAAAGTGAGGTGAGCCCTGTGCCCTGCAGACCACCTGCACCTACCCAGTGTCTGAACAGAACAAATCCATTTAACAGCAGGATCCAGCCAAGCCTCTGCTGAGGTCTGCTCACCAACTCTCACAAATGCCATCAATTCCTCCTTTCAGGGCAGGTCAGAAACACCACAGGGCTCCACAGGAAAGTGAGTTATCACGTTGAGATCCATCTGCTTCTGCTCCTCCCAGCACCATGGCAGGGATGAGAAAGACCCTTCTAGACCTGCTTGTGCCCTGTCCTTTTTCCACAATGACTTGCAGACCCTGCAGGGAGCCTGGAGGTGGCACACTAGCGACAGGTAGGTGTTGTCACTTGTGGCCAAGTGTAGGGCTCCACCAAGGTGCAAGTTCACAGCTGTGTGCTGAGTACATTGCAAACACGGATTAGCTAGTTTAAGATAGCTGTGCAAAGGAAAATATTAAGCCTCAGGTCAAGGGCATCTTCAGACTCTTAAGAAGTGTAGACACTGGAAGGAATTATTCATTAGTAACAGGGTATTATTTGACAAGGAAAAAAACCCCAAATGGGCAAACAAAACAAAAACCAAACCAGCAGTTTCTAAAGGATTGAATTGTATCAACATAAATCAATCACTGAGGACATTACCCCTAATAAGAGCAATCTTTGCATCTTGCTGGTCTTTCTGCAAGATCTGCATGTTTTATCCTAGAGGAGTTTAAAGAAATTCTTATTAATGGACTTACGGTTAATGCTAGCATGGAACATAATAGCACTACATGGAATACACAGTGAATAAAATCCTCATTTCTTGGCTTTGGGCTCAGCTGTGAAATTGCTATAACACTAAATAAGAGGAATGTTTTGCCTGGAGCTACCAAGGAAGGGTCCTGTTGAGAGTCAGACTGTGCCCAGTGTGGAAGAAGTGCACATGCAGACACTCAGCCCTTTTCCTGGACTCTTACTCCACAGCAGTGTGTGATGCCATGGCCTTCACTGCACAGCTCTGAAAGGCAGGGCACAATCTCACCACCACTGGCACCTGACTTGGGAAGACCTGGAAGGCAGCAGTGAAATTTACTCCCTTCAGTCTGGCTTAGCTGTAAAAATATTTCCATCCTCTCCCACAACTTCTAAGTCATGATTTAGGATAGCTGCCACAGACTCTACATCCTACTCCTCATAGCCAAGGATTACCAAAACCCTCACCCTACCCTCAGCACAATGAAGGGAGAGCCCAGGTTGTGTTGGTAGGTGAGCTCAGCATCTCAGCATGGTAAACCCTCTGCAGGGTGTCACAAGAAGCCTGTGCTCAGAAGAGATCACTCCCTGCAACACCATAGCCCTCATCTAAATTATACAAACTGGTTGCACCTTCCTCTGGGAGAAAGTCTGGGTTCATGTTCTGCCTTCTCCTGGACCCCAAATTCCACTGGAAGGAGAGTTGTGCTCTTGGGGAGGAGAGGAGCTGCAGTGCTGTCCAGCAGGTTCCTGCCTTTTCTGGCTGTGGAGAAGACTACTGGAGCCAGAGGCATCCCTGTCACCCCTGTACCAGGGGACAGCCACCATACTTCACAACCACTCTTTACCAAAGCAAAGTCCCTCCTAGTCTAAGGTTTATTCTGCAAAAGACAAGAGTTCAAAACTGTTGTGTAAAACTTGGCTGTTGGCAGCAGCAGAGTCAGAAAATTGTGCCAGTGTTTTTAATGTCCAGGGAAAAGGATGGTGCCTTGCAAACAGCCAGGACAGGCCCTCATTTCATAGAAAGAAAAGATGTTCCCTAGGACTGCAAACACCCAGTTGCATCGAGGGTATTCACACACAGTGTAAGGCAACATTTGGTGTTTAGGATGGCTCAAAATGCTGAGCACACTGGGTTTCAGAATACCTATATGGCTTTTATCATCTGGCACCTGCTGGGCCTCAGTGCTTGGCCATTCCTGCCAAAATTAAAAGGGCTCTGTGGTACCAGGCTGTTATTTGAAAAGTCTGGGACATAAACAGCTCCATTTAGACACATTATCCACAGACTGCCAGACTTTCTGAGATGACTGCATCTTCTCTAGTTAGATCAGCTACACTGTAAAAATGTTTATTTGGGCACAGTGTTCCATTATCACACTTTAAAATCAAATGTATTTTCTCCCTGTCAAACCAAGGCTCTCCTCACAATCCACAGTTTCTACTTGCAGCTTTGGTTTGATCAGATACGGTGAATCAGTGAGATGGAAAATAAAAAAAATCATTACTTTATAAATTCTATTTTAGAAATATACCAAAGAGCACTACTCTATGCAGAGATTTGTCTCAAGAAGACAGTAAAATGACCTTCATCTTTGCCTGAAGGGTATTTTTTTCCCTACACTGAGGATGCAGAGAAGGAGGGAGCTTTCTGATCCCTTTGTGATGCTGAAGCTTGCTCATGGCAGCTCCAGGTTCAAGTTGCACTAAGTTACAGACACTGAAAGGACACTCAAGGGTGAACAGAAAATAAAAGACAAAATCAAACACAGAGGCCAAACCTTTCCCTTCTGACAAGCTTTCCAAGAGCTCAGGGCACCTGCAGGAAGCCAGGGAGGCAGCAGTGGGGAAGGAGGCTGGTCCTGGACACTTTCCAGCAGAATATCTACATTAGTTTATATTCAGCACCTTAGAGCTGTTCCTTAGCAAGAGTCACAAACAGAGAAGCCTTGTGGGCAAATAAGAACCAGGACCAGAGAGTTTCCAAAGGGCAAGAACTATGTGGGAATTCTGTGGGTCCTTCATCCAAAACCAAGTAAGGCACCTTCTTCCTTAATGTCTGCCTACTGGCACAAGGTTCCAGACAACTTCCTTCACATCAGGGCATTTTTTTCCTGCTCTGGTCATTTAGAACAAAATTTTGACTGGAGTTCCACACAGATCTCCAGGGTTTGTACTTACCTTTCTTCTTTTGTGAGACCTGTCAGTCTTCTGCACTTCCGAGCAAGAATGAAGCTGTAAGACCACAAACAATTTACTCTCATTATGCTGCTACATTTCCTGCATTATTTAGAATGCCAAGAACTTATGATGAGATGCTGTGATTCACAGTCATAGCTTTAGGGTCTCTAATAAAAACATCCATTTCACCTCTCTGCATAATGCCCTACCTGCTGGTTGCAGGACTCATTTAGGAAGGAGCCACTCTGAAATTCATGTTAGAATATTTGCATGAGCTATTTCCCAATTACTTTAATTTTATACAGCCTTGGGTGCAGGCATATAGCAATGACATGAAAGCTGGGATTGAGCTGAAAATCATTTTTTAATAAAACTTTTAAGACTGATCAAGTTCTCTGGTTGCTAAAATAACCAGAACAAAATAGAATTTAATTCTAGAAAACAAATTTTCATTTAAAGAAGTGAATTACTTGAAGAAAACTTTGCAGTTTTGCAATCATCCTCTTTTTTCTTTCCTTTTCTCTAAGTTTGTACTTTTTCACACACAGAGGCAAAAGATAACAATGAGAAAAAGAAGAAAGAGAGAATTGATTTTTTAAAATTAGCAATGAAATCACAGAGGAAAATTTTGAAGTAAAACAATCATAGAACATCACCATGCACTAAGAAACTCAACTTTTGATTATTTTTAAGTATTTTCTTTCAAAAGTACCAGGTTTTCCTCTCCAATTGTTGCCTCTAAGACAAAATAAAAAGCATTAACTAGAAAAGACACTTTCTTTGTCCCTTACCCTATTATGGCAGGAAAGCTGCCATCAGGCTTAGTGTCATCAAGTGTTAGACCAATTGCAGCATCCTCATCTTCAATGATCATGGTACCACAATACCCTGGCAAGAACAAGGTGGAAAAGCAGTCATGACCCATATATCAAAACACAGGAGCTTCCAAGAAGTTGTAAAATACTCATTCACCTCCTGCTGATCCATCCCAAGACTAATAGCCAGAACATGTCAGGATCCAGAACCCTCAAGCTCATTTACAAAGATGGGGGGTGGATGATATTTTTAGGCAAACAGATGTGAGCTCATTATAGCCAATCATGAGAAGTGGGTGTTACTGCATTGCAGTTTGCCTTGGACTCAAATTCCAAAAGAGGAGCCAGGATGGAAGCATTCAGCATGTAAGAGGAGCCCAGGATGACCAGCCCAGATGGGGGTGTCTGTGTGAAGACACCTTCAATTAGTGCTGACCAGTCCATCAAGAAAGCAGAATTTTTGCAGACCCTTCCATCACACATCACTTGTACCTTTACATCCCTGTACAAGTGAGAGAGGCTCATCTCATACCCAGGTGCTACTCAAGGAGAGGACAACAGAACAACCAAGGCAATAAGCAATAGTCATGAATTGTCCCTTCATGACTACCTGCTTTTTTATTCCCTCATCCACCCTCTCCTCCCAACTGAGCTCTCAAGTTTCTCTCACAGGGGAATGCAAAAATGGTATAGAAGAATATGAAGTCTCCTCCTAAGGTTTAGCATGCTCTGAACAAAGAGTCTGTTCTGTTGCCAGGGACTCTCTTCCCTCTCTCTGTCACTACTATTCCTTTCAATTAAAATGCAATACCCTTCTTCCTCCAGAAAGTTTCCTTGTAGTACACGATGCACTTGATGACTGAGCCCATGGGGATTCTGTTGATGAGCTGGTTCCTCATTGGGGGCAAAGGGGGGTTGAAATGAATCTTCAAACCAAGAGCTGGGGGAATGGCACTGATCACATATTTGCACTGGAAAAGAAATTATCCATAAGCCATATACATTCTCCCCTACTTCAAGTATACTGCTCTAATGGTCTTAGTAGTCATCTGGGGAGGCTGCAGGGTGTATCTTGCGAAGCAATTTTGGCATTTAGCATAAGAATTGCAAAACTAAACCCTCATAAAACCCTGCTCATTAAATAACAAACAAGCATGACATAAACAGCCATCAGGTCAAATGATGGGCAGCTGCCCTTCCCCTGGTGAAAAGGAAGTGCTGTGCTCTAAGAGTCCACTTGTCTCTGTTACAAATTAGAAGCAAAGCTTGCAGTGTTTTTCACTGGAAGTTTGTTGCTAAATTACATTTTACACCTTACAACTACCATCTGATTCAGAAGGTAACCAAACACAAAGAGATGCCAGGAAAGGAAAAGTCTGAATGCACACTTTGCTTTTAGGCATCACTTTAAATCTCCTACACTGCTGTTCCTTCAGGACAATG
Source organism: Cettia cetti (assembly GCA_013401135.1). Classification (NCBI taxonomy): domain Eukaryota; kingdom Metazoa; phylum Chordata; class Aves; order Passeriformes; family Sylviidae; genus Cettia; species Cettia cetti. Next base: position 16,462 of record VZUI01053843.1, read on the forward strand.
AGAACTCGTGACTTTCTGTCATAGTCACTTAACCCTCTGCTGCATTTTTGTACAGGATTTTGGAGAAGTCAAAAACCTAAAGGTTCTGTAGCCACCCATCCCAGCACTAATGATTTCTAAGTGGACATGCCATTACCTCATACAGCTCATGGTCCAGGGTTTCCACCAGGACGCTGTCCCCCGACTGGTCGATGCGCACCACCGGCTTCTTCAGCCTCACCCGCCCCCCCAGGCGCTCCATCATCTTCTCACTGATCTGCCCAGAGCCCCCAACAAACTTCCTCTCCTGGAACACAGACACACAGCTCAGCAGAGCAGTGCTTGTGAAGAGTGTATCATGACAAGCATTTCTCTTGGCATTCAAAGCAAACCCCACATCTTCCGTTGTTATCAAAACATTTTTGGGAATTTTTGCAGTCTCACCTGGAAATGAACCCATTTTGCTTTCTCTTTCTGTCAGCTTCTCAAATCCTTCCCATATCTGACCACCATTTGAACTCTAGTCAAAACTAAAGGTAATAGTGATGCCCTAAGCTTTAGCTTTCATGTTTTTCAGATCCTGTGCTGCCTAGGGGTGTACTTCTCAGCCTCATGTTAGGTGCTGGTAAGCTCTCTTCACAGAGCAGGGAGACAAAACAAATCCTTTTCCTGCTGAGGACTACGGACAACTTTCAGACCCAACAGCACAAACAAGGATGGACTGAAAGGAAAAAACAAGGATAAGACCTCACAAGCTGAAGCTGTAATTGGACAATTAAACCTCAATGTGCAAATGAACCAAAACTTATAAAAGTGTGAGATCTCATGCCTGGTCAGCCATTTTTGTGACCATTTTAAGTCCACTTTGAGTGCAGCCCTGGTCAGGCTCTTGTCCTGCCCAAGGTGTATCCTAAAGACCTTTCAATAAATACCTACTTTATTCTCTAGCTCAGTCCAGTCTCTGCTTCAGGTCAGCCTTCCCAAGGCATCAATAGTAACCTCATAACAAAATCCCTTCTCTAAATGTGGTCTTCAAAAAGATTCTACAGACCTGTGTGAATCAGCAAGACTTCTGAAAAGTGCTTAAACCTTCAAATCTTTCTCTGAGTTCACCCATCCCTGCAGAGCTCTGTGTATCAGAAGCAGGAAACCTGACCCTCATAATAAATAACAAAGTTTAAAAAGTAACATAGCTCACATGAAAAATGTCTGCTGCAGTACGTAATTCAACCCAACTTAAACTCAAATCATCTCTAACATAGTACAGAATTCAAATAATATTTAATTAAACACATTTAACTTAAATTATCTGCAATAATTGCTTATCTATGCTTATTTATGCATTTCAATATGGTTAATGTATTTGCATTTTTATTTATGATTAAATAATTAGCATTTCTAAAAATATATCCATTTCTGATACAATTAGTGAAATTTGCACTTCTCAAGTAGCAGACTGTTAAAAGAGTTTTTCTTCAAATGCAGAAGCAGCTCTAATGTACCAGACTGCAAACATTTCAAAGCAATACCATATTTAAGCAGAGGTGTTCATTTTCTTTAGACTGATTTTAAAATATTAATTGTGCTAAGTCTCAGAAATTTGCATCTTATGAACCCAGCTCTGGGCTACATTTTCAGTTATTAACTTGCAGCTTACATTGCCATTTCCATTAAGTGCTTCTGCAGTGCTTAGGATGGCTTCAGCCTCATGACAGAAATAAGCATAAGTAAAATTTTCTCTTTTCAAAGTGGATAAGCAAAGCATATGTTTTAACCTGTATCCAAAAAAAAAAGCCAGATACAAACTTTCTGATCCATGGGAGCAATGCCTTCAGTAGCGAGCAATCTTCAACACTAGTTTTTCAAGATCCACTTTAAAGAGCAAATGAATAAAACTAGTTATCAGTGTGCTACTGGCTCAAAAGTCATGGATGTCTCTGGACCAAAGTAAACCTGCAAAAGAATGAAATTAAACCAGGGCCTGCCAAGAGCTGCAGGAGGTAAAGGCTGACAGTACCTGTCCCCCATTGGTGGTTGAGAATATTCTTGCTGTGCCCCCACACTGCTTCACATACCACAAAAACCAAAGGGCAGAGACCTCGTGGGGTTCAGAAGTGACATCCACATTCACAAACAGAGTTGCAAAACTCTTGGCAGCTCTGCAACAAAGACAAGAAAGTTAGTTAATTCAAAAACAGAACAATGCTGACAAGATTGTTCTTGAGTAGGCAGGAGCCTTTCTTAGGCAGCCTTTTCTTTCACTGTGGGGGCAAAAGATTCCATAATTCTACTTCGAGGAAGGAATTACAATTCCTTTTATGCAACATTCTTCAAGTAACTCTGGAAAAAATATTAATGAAAATCTCCTGTATTCCAGACAAATTAGGGCACTGAGAGACACAAAAGCCCAAGATTATATGACTTTATGCTACTAATGCAAGGTTAGCCTGTCATCCTCGCCTCAGGATTGAGCACAGCAAGCCCTCCTATCTTCACTGAACTCCAAAACCACCCTGTCCCCAGTTCCTGGGTTACAAACCAGATCTGCATCTCCCTCTGCCTCTGCTGAGTGCCTGTCCCCTCAAGAACACAGCTCAGAGATTATTCAAAACCCATTATTAAAAAAAAAAAAAAGAAAAAAAGTTAGGGGCCTTTTCTAAGCTAATTATCTATTATTTAAATAGATAATTAGCTTAGAAAAGGCCCCTATGGATTAGTCAGCATCCATTAACTGCCCAATCCTCTGCTGTGCTCAGGGAGAGTTTTGCAGCTGGAACATTAGGAAAGAAATATAAGTAGGAAGCCTTGGCAGAAGAGACATACCAGAGTCTGACAAGAGAAAAGAAAGGATACTTTTGGTAGCTCAACTCAGTATTTTTAAACAGTGTCCTGGTATCCAGTGGCAATGAACACAGAAGCAGAAAGTTGACCTGTGTCTGAAAATGGATCACTGCTTTATGCCCTGTAACCTGTTCTTTGATAGCAGCTCCACTGTAAATTACTGTAAGCCTGTACAATTATTTGTAAGCCTGTACAAGATTTTGGGGTGCACTAAGACAGAGGTAACAAGGGTCAGGGAAATATTCCTCCTGTTGTAAGTAAATGCTTCCCCCTGCCTTCACTCTGAGGAGGAGTTTCAAGAGACATGAAAAGGACCAGAAGATGCTCAGTTTAACTGCATTGTAACTGATAGGGATGAAGATGCTGTAGATATTTCAGATGTAAGGCATCAAAGCCAGTGCAGAATCCATTTCTGGTTGCTTCTTTCTTTTTCTTCAGTCTTCAAACTTTCAAAAAAAAAAAAAATAGTAACTCTAACATGCTATTTCAAAGAGCCCTAGATCTATACAGAAAAAGGCATCTTCTTTCTTTTTTTCTTTCCTAAAAATGCAAAGTCCCACTCAAGTACAAAGCTGATCCATTTTCTGAAAAATGGGTGCATTCTGAATTCATTTTTGACAGCCAAAAATAATACAGAATTTTTTTGTAAGTTTTTCATCTGTATAAACACATACTGCAAAATACAATCGACTCTATGAGATATTTTGCCTAACATATATGTATTTATTAATATTTTATAAGCAAATGCTATTACATGCTGGTTACATTCTACCAGATTCTGCCACCTTCTCCTATTGCTTTTCAGTTCCTGACATTTTATCTAGAGATGGCAATATGATTTCAACCAAGAGCATTCAGGATATTTCCAGCATGCAGCTCTAGCCAAAAGCAAACCTGTACAGTCTGTTAGATAAGAGGAAAGAGTAGAAGATTGCCCTTCTGGATCATTACCTTCCAGAGTGGGAAGTTTCTGCAGCATGTTTCTTCAATCTTGAACAAACTAAGCAAATCAAGCCAAGATGCACATATAAAATCTGAAAAGCATCTTCAGCTTATGCCAATATTCAGGTAAAATGTCAAGTCTTATTCCATCAGAGCTGGAAGAAACATGACTGTAGTCACATAAGATATTGGATATTAAGTGAGTGTGGGTGTTTTGCTCGTGTGCACAGTTCCTCACCCTGTCTGAGGCTCACACAGCCAGCACAGCTGTTAGCACGTATTTCCATTTAGTTTTACTCAGTATGGACCATGGTACAAATGAGAAAGACTTTCTATATTCTCCTGTGCAATTGTCACTCTTGTGAAAGCAAAACCATGAACCAGAGGATTCCAAGTTTTTGGACGACAGCCTGCTATCCATTAACAATCACTGAGCTATAGAATGGTGAAAGAACTCAGAGTGTCCTCTACCACTTCCACTTCCAACCTCCCTGTCATGGGCAGAGATCTTCCACTAGACCAGGTGGCTTCCAGCCTGCCCTTGGACACTTCCACAAATGGGGCAGCCACAGCTTCTCTGAGCAACCCATGCCAGTGCCTTATCACCCTCGTGCTATAAAATTCTTCCAAATATCAAATTTATCCCTGCCCTCTTACAGTGTAAAGCCAGAACCTCTTGTCCTATTACTAATGTCTTTGTTCACTGTCCCTCTCCAGCTCTCTTGTAGCCCCTTTAGGCACTGGAAGGGCTCTAAAGTCTCCCTGAAGCCTTCTCCAGGCTGAGCAATCCTCTCAGCCCAGCTTCACAGCAGAGGTGCTCCAGCCCTCAGATCATCTTTGTGGCCTCATCTGGACTCACTCCAACAGGCCCAACACCAACAACAAAGGCCATGTTGCTCTCTAGAGGCTGCGTGAAGCCATAAAAATGTCAATGACAGCATCAGCTTTAGTGAGCACGAACAGGTTTCTTCACCAAGCTCCAGCTCCAGGCAGCCACGTGTCAGACACTCAGCAATTCTGAAGAGGCTGCTGTAGAAATCAATCTGCTCTACAGCAACCAGGATTAATGGGCTTATTTTTATTTTTTCCCTGTCAGTGAGAAGAAAAACAATCAAACTACTGTTGAATGGCAAGTAAAGAAAAATTGCTTTGATGTATACATAAAAACAGAAAGCAGTTTCTGTTTCCCTGGGTGGTATATAGTGCAACAGCTAAACAATAGAATGATGAGTGCTAAAGTGATTTAGTGTTACTAAAAGACAAATATTATCTTTATAGCACTTTGGTAAAATCAGCTGGTCCAGCACAGAATAAATGTGCATTGTTCCATCAAGAGTTTTATTCAAAAACCTGCTGTAAGCGTAACACTTTTCTCTGAAAGGCTAAACACAGAGTAAAGTGCAGGAAAGTGCACATAACAGATTAGGGTACTATCCATCTCTTCGGAAAAAACCCTTCCCAAATATATTTTCTTTTTTATTTTTGTCTAAAAAGTTAGGGGAATGTAACAGAATCTACTGAGTGTGCTGAGAGGTGTTGTGGTCCATTATTACAGGAGTTTCTCACCTCTTTTCTTTAAAAGGGCTGTATTTTAGTGACAGCTATAATTGTTTGCAAAGCAGTAATGCTTATTTGGAGCTCCAAGGTATATAAATATAAGCCATTATATTTCATATTAAAAAGTTTCCTACTTTGTCCAGCATATTTTATCTATGAAATCTTGCATAGTCATTTTGTCCCATTCTTCTGCACGTGGAGCCTTCCATGGAGCCTCGTTGGGAATCTAAGGAGACAGTAAAGCATTTATCAGCAAGTGAATGAGTGGCAAAGAAAAATAAATAATCTTGTCTTTAAACACTAATTCAGCCTCCAAACTTCTGTCAGGTAACACAGAACAGAGAATGCTTTTGGGGAAGGGGGTCTGTTTGTGTGCTTGTTTTAACATTCTTCTCTTCTTAGATTGAAAAATAGAGAACAATTTTAGAGTTAAGAAATGTCTCTAAGTTATTCTATATTTCTCACATTTATCTAGACAAGTAAGAGCAACCTTTTCTCAAATTTTGTAGCTCAGTCAATGGAAAACTGGTAACAAACTAGAACAGACAAGTTGAATTTCAGGGTAGAAAAGGGCAAATGTTTGAGTTCTGTAAGCCTCCTAAAATATTACTTACCAAGGAAAGAGGTAAAAATCAATCACAGGCATAAACTTTGACATTCACATAACCAGAAAAACAAAGGGATGTGTGCAGACAGCCTCAGCAGCACAGGATTCAGAAGAGCTTGCTAGGAGGCCACTCTCAGATGTGCTCTGGCCACCAGTGGGCACCAAAATGTGTGGCTGCTCTTGGCAGCACTGGGATTGTTCAAGGTAGAGCAGCTTTGCCTGTCTGCACCCTAATCCCCCCCTCTGCCCCCCATGGAGACAAGGTGAGCTGATTCAGCTGCAGTGCCTCATTTTCCCATACCTCCTTTCCCATTTCATCCATGGTCCTCCATAGGTTGTTGTAGTCCAGATAGGCCACAGGATTCCACATAGGAGGGAATGCTCCTTTAAAGGGGTAAGATTTACCCTACAGGATGAAAAACAAACAAAAACATCATAAAAAAACCCCAAAAGATAACCATATTCATGGGTTCCATGTGTGGGAGGTGGCACCAAAATGTGAAGTGTTCACAGAAAGCACAAATTTAATCAATCCATGGGACAGCTTCTGATGGATCATTGTCTGTGTGTGCAGGACAGGACAAGAGGCACAAAGTGAAATGCAGGAGGTTCCTTCTGAACACCAGGAAATGCTTTTTCACCATGAGGGGGCCTGAGCACTGGCACTGATTGCCCAGAGAAGTTGTGGTGTCTTCCATCCTCGGAGAAGCTCAAAGGTCACCTGAACACAACCCTGGGAAACCAGCTCTGGGTGTTCATTCTGTTATTCCTGTTATTCTGAATGTGCAGTTTAGGTGTGGTACACAGCTGAATTTTCAAGTCAGACTTTAGCAAGTCAGGGAAGCACTGATGCTTTACCTTCAAAGCACTTCTGGGCAACCAAACTAACACCCTGCAGTAGCGTTACAAAGATCAGACCAAAAAACATGAGATGAAACAGCATTGTTTTACTGAGTTGAAAAATTGGCTATTTGCTACTAAAAAGGATATATAGATATATAAATTATTTTTCCCTCCTAATTTTTCATGAAAACACTTAACTGTTAATTGCATTTAGAAGTTTGGGGGTTGGTTGTTTTTTTTTTTCCTTTCAAAATCAGACAAAACTAGTTGTGTTAAACCTTATTATATGATAAATCATAACTAAGAGACCTTCATGGGAGAAAAAAAAATAATCTCAGCTAACCTACAAATTACCAGCCCTGCAGAAAATGTAGCATTTACTAATTAGACTTATTCTTCCAGCCCAAGACCCCTATCTGCAAATTACAGAGTGGGACAGTGTGACCAATACCAATGTTCTAATTACATCATTACATATTTAATAGTCAAATTTTTTGTATCTAAATATCCATTACTAGATGTTCAGAAAGTCTGGCTTAATTAAGAGTGGAAGACAATGGGTAATTTGTAGAACTGTTTTATTTACATGGGATTTCCCTGGCTGACTTTATGGATGTCAGCCTAATAGCTTTAAATAGTCACAAAGACTCATTAGCATTGTGTGAGTACTTGTTTTTTCACAATCCATTATGGAGTCCATAAGATAGGTAAATAATAATGGCCATATTGCATGCACAGCTGATTTTTCAAAATTCATATTAAATTATGTATTTAAGTGTTCATTGCGTGAGCATGAATGTCAAACAGTAGAAGTACTAACTTATTTGATATTTGATGCAGTGCCACACCAATTCATCACTAAAGAAGTATTTACACTGACTTAACAAAACTGTACTGCACCAAGATTTAATATTTATAACCAGGTAACAACAACAGCAACACTGTCTTTTTGAAGAGAAGTATCCAAAGACCACTTACTCAAAGAGATGTCAGGCCTGATTTGATTTAGCCTCTTTATTAATACTGTGAAAGAAGGGACAGAGAGCACATTATTCAAATCTGCAGGTGTCTGCAAGCACCAGAAGATACAGTAAAAGGGCACAAAGGGATCCTGAAAGACTCAAAACTTGATCTGGAAATAACAAAATGAGATATAACTGAAAAATGCTGCCAAATAACTTTGAGGACTTTTAATTCAAAGAGAAGGATACTCAGAAATTAGCAAGAAAAAAAATCAAATCTATGAATAAGAGAAAATCAATTTACAAATCTTCCAAACAGGTGAGAGAAAGTGAAGAAGAAACTGGTTCTTCACCTAGTCTTTATGGACAGAAGACTCTAATGGAATCCTTGTCAAAAACACCAAAGGAATGAAAGTTAGGAAGAAGGCAAAACCGAGAGGAAAGCATTTAATTCTTTGGTAAATGGATCAGAGGTAGCTACAAGGCAACAATTTAATTCTGCAGTGCTTTGGAGGATAAATTATGGTTTTTACAATGCCAAAATCAAATTTTTAGAAGTTTTCCATCAGAAGTTCTGTCACAGCCAGAGTAGATCTCCAGTCACTTCGTGTGCCAGAGCCATCAAGGTAGAAAACCTAGCACTTCCAATTTAAGGATGGAGATTATGGCACACGTTTACCCAGAAAATGGAGGGTTGTCTTTATTTTTTTTTCATTCAATGTGGAATCAAAGTGCATTTCTACATCTTTTGTGCTCAGCTGTATGAAAATTTTGGAATCAGAAAAACAAAAACTGGAATCAGGAAAATATATCCCTAGATGGAGATGAACAGAAAACGTTTGCTTCATCAGAGGCACTTGGTCCCAGCATGAACATCTGGGTATTATTATAGAATCTCTTCACCTGGAATCAATTTATACTGGGGCACACATCAATCCACAGTTGGCTCCAAAGGGCTGTTAGAGAAGAGCAAAACCTCTGAGACCCAGTGCCTTCCTGTCCTGGGTGATAACATCTGAACCATGTTGGAAATTACCTTTTAGATATTTGGAGCACATTAAAATTCCATAACTGGCCCTATGGACTGAAGAAGTCAATTTTACTGTGGCTTCTTTTGAACTCTGGAGCCTTCACTAGTGTCAGCATCCGGTAAATATTCCAAAATCCAAAGCTTATCAGTTTGGTTTCATGTACCTGCTATTTCCCAAATTTAGGCTTATGAAACAAGCCTACTGCCATGCTCAAGAAAACCAGGACAGCATCAGAATGGGTTATTCTAATTATTGATTTTGTTCTGAGCTTCCTGGTCTGCCAGAGGCAACCCTAACCCAGTTATCCTCTCTGAGTTAACTCAAGTCTTATGAATTCCCAGCGGTGCTTCCTCATGAGCGCGCGGCTAAGAGACACACAAACCATATTTCTGTTTGACTGTTCTTCTATTTCACTGCATTTGAACTGCCCAAAGGAAAATCCTGGGTATGTCTCTTGTGTAGGAATCTGGGGTGGTAAGTCTCATAAAGAACAGGAACAAACTTCTACCCCAAAAAAATAAAAACAGCCATCAAAGTTAGCGAGTTTCCTGTGAAAGTTACTTTCAAGAGCTTCTAAGGCATCTCCTAAGGCCTGATCCTTACTTCTTGCACAAACAAAACTCCAGGAGCTGTCAATCAGAATTTTGTTTGAGAAGAGACTGCCAGACTAGGCTCCACACAGAAACGAAAATAGCAGCAGCAAAGAAAGACTACAGATGGCTCTGAGTAGTTACCAACAAACCAAAACATTTTAGCTTCACTTGTGCTGAATTTGCATTTTTGGAAACACAAAAACCTTTTTGATATTTAGGCAAAATTTGCTTATTTGCTGGGAATAGCATTCTCTGTGCCTCCTGGTGGTGTGTAATCTCTAAAGAATAACAAGGCACTTGCATGCCCCAAGATGCACAAAACATTTCCTTTTCAAATATTTTTATACCTAAATCAGAGCTGTATAAAGCCATCAACAATAACCATCCCTTCCGATCATTTGACACAGTATTGCAATACCAGTTCTACAATGCTCAGAAGCATTTCTTACTCCTTTTTTATTTTTATGTAAAATGTTAGAAATGGTTTCATGATGCCACTTGCAATGCTTAAAAAAAAAAAAAAAAACCACAACAGCAGCATCAGCACTTTCAGATCTAGCTGCCATTGCATGGATCACTTGCTGCTCACAAAGGCTGTTGCTGCAGTGGGGGCTAAAGCTCACTGAAGAAGCTGAAACTAAAGGGAGGAAACTCACGCAAGCCAGCTGTCCCAGGAATAAACCAGCAGGGAAATGAGAAACCCAGTGTTTGTCAGAAACTTGACAATTCCCAATAGATTCTTCTCAGCCATCTGTTTCACGTCAACCAACATTTGGCTGAGTTAAGACGGACCCGTGTAAGTCGTGCAGAAATAAGATTTCTTTATACATCAGGCCTGTTTCAGGTCAAATAGCTGACATAATAAATGGGTTATTACAGGGGGAAAAAACCCACAACATGACAACAGAATATCAGTAGCCCCCTGAGTATCAGCCCCAGCACTCAGCAGGGCACAGGGACCAGATCTCATGTGCCTTCTCCTGTGAAGGTCACAGAGAGCAAATGCTTAGCTGAGAAAGGACTGCCAGGAAATATCAGTGTCTCAATGCAGAGTGGGATTCTCAGGAGAAAACCTGCTTTTGCAGGCCTAGGACAACTTCAGACTCCTCTAAACATTATGTACCCAGGTAGCGCCAGAGTGAGATGCAGCACAGTGAACTGAAGCCCCTGGTGACAATGATCCATGCATTTTTCATAGCACAGTATAAACATCTTATAAATAAAGTCAGTTCTCGCTGAGCACAGATATTCCCTCAGCTAAACCATCTAAACCTTGGACTAACTGATGCTCACTTCACCAAGACTGTCACTCTGCATGTTAATTCACAGCCATGCAGGTTTATTGGCACGTAGTGCCCTCTGCTGATTCACAGCACTGGCACACTACACACACCCTGCTTTCTCAGTTTAAAATCCCAGGAATGTCATTCATACAAAGCTCAGGAAGCATCAGACCCCAAGCTGTGACAAGGAAAATCGGAAACAGAAAAGCATCGCTTCAGGCCGTAACTCTGTACCTGTCTCAGATACTGTTTCTCATCTGCTGCCTTACAGAAAAGCATAATTTTGGTTTGGTTTATTTGGGGGTGCTTTGGGGTGTTTTTTTTTTTGGGGGGGGGGGGG
>VZUI01053845.1:0-27439 GCA_013401135.1 Cettia cetti
ACAGGGATTGGGGGGATGAAACAGGGATTTGGGGGGAAACGGATTGGGGGAAACAGGGATTGGGGATGAAACAGGGATTGGGGATGAAACAGGGATTGGGGGTGAAACAGGGATTGGGGGCTGGAACAGGGATTTGGGGCTGTATCAGGATTTGGGGCTGTATCAGGATTTGGGGCTGTACCAGGGATTTGGGGCTGTATCAGGATTTGGGGCTGTACCAGGGATTTGGGGCTGTCTCAGGATTTGGGGCTGTACCAGGGATTTGGGAGTGAAACAGGGATTTGGGGCTGTATCAGGATTTGGGGCTGTACCAGGGATTTGGGGCTGTATCAGGATTTGGGGCTGTACCCCCCTGTCTCTCCCATGATTCCATGATCCTGGCCAGAGGCTGGGCTCTGCTGCTGGGTGCCATCAGTGCTTCCAAAACACCAGGCCCTTCCTAAGGAGGAGAGACTCAGCCTGACTAACAACTGCTTTAATTAAATCCAGCAATATCATTAACCCGCTGGAGTTCATCAAATTAGTGTTGCAAATGAAAACTGCATTGGCCTCATTTTCAGGAGCCTGTTCCAAGAGGGAAAACAGCATTTTGCTCCTGAACAGGGTGTTTGGTTTGCTGATAAAACAAAACCTCTCCTTGCCCCCTCTGGAGCTTTGGCTCCATTTAGTTCTCAACAAAATATTTGGTTTGGCCTTTATTTGGTTGGGGTTTTGTTTTTTTTTTTTTTGGGGTGCCCATGGCGAAGGGATTGACACCACAGGGAGAATGTGCAGAGAGAGGGAGAAATGGAGGACTTTAAAAAAGGACTTTGAGGGGAGTTGGAGGAGGAGGTGTTGGGATCTTTCCTTGAGCACATAAATCATTTGTGGAGTTCAAAATCAGGCGGCATCTGTGCAGGCTGGAGGGCTGCCAGGAGCTCCCTGAGCTCAGCTTTGCCCTGGGGTGACTCAGAACAAAACTCCGAGGTGCCCACGGGAATGTGCCCGTGCCAAGGGCTCCAGGGCTGGGAGGGGATTCCCACCTGCTGGAGAGGAAGGAAGAGGAGGGATTGGATTGGGATCCCCCCCACCCCCAGCACCCTGGCTCTCAGCCCAGGCCACTTTCCTCGCTGTGCTTTGGGGGAGAGGCTCTTTAATAAATAATTTTGGTGTCCTGTTGGCGCAGGGACACGGGGATGTCACAGCTGACTGAAAGCTGGGCTTTTCCTGGGGGGGGAAAAAAAAAAAAATCTCCTTTTATCCATGCCTCATCCCCAAGGCCTTGGGTTTTTATCCCTGTGAGCAGCACGGATTTAAAACTTCCCCCAGGGTGAAAGCCTGGGGTGTATCTGCAAAAATGAAGCTGCAGGGATGGGATGGGTGTGTGGGGAGCCCCAGGATGTGTGAGGATGAAATGCCTGGATTGTGTTCCCTCCAGCAGGCTGAGATGATGGGAGCTGTTCAGCTTTGGTTCCACAGCCCTGTGGAAAATTCACGGGGGTTTTGCAGGGCTGAGTAAACCAAAGGAGTCACGGAGTAAAAATCAGTAAAAATCCCTTCAGGTGGAAAGGTCTCCAAAGGAGATGCTCCTCCATTTTTGGGCACTGCTAAAATCAGGATCTGAGCTTCTCCTGTGAATGGATTGAGAGGCCAACACCAACCTGGCTCCATCAGCAGCTCCTGGAGGAATTCTGTGCCTTGGGAAGGGATGGATCCCATGGATCCAGCCAGCCCCACATTGCTGGAACACAGAGGGGGTGAAGCAGCCTGGTGCCTTTGGGAACACCTGGAACAGTTCCCAAGCTGATTTCTCCCCCCCTGGCCCTGCAGCACCATGGGGGCAGCTCCACCATCCCCGTTCCACCTCCTGCAGCCCCCTCACTTCTGCTCCAGGCACAGGCAGGGTTTAACTCCAGCAGAACCCTCCTGGATTTCCAGTCACTGCAGTTGTTTCTCCATCAGGAGCTGGTGCTGTGCTGCTCAAAGGCTCTGGATGTGGCACTGCCACCCCTGGGGACATCCCAGTGTCAATCTGGGAGCTGCCACCCCAATAAGATGCAGCTCCTGACTCCCCATGGTGAGCAGGTATTAAATCCCCAAAATTGCCACAGCTGGTAAATCCTCCATGAGGGAAGGGGGAATTGTCCAGGCTGGATTCTTTGAGAATGTCAGGGATGTGAGCTGGCTTGTCTGGAGCAACCAGGAGCTCCAGGTGTGGCTGAACTGGCACTGGGGCAGGGATGGCAGCGAGTGGATGGCATCACCCTCCTCACCCAGCCCAGGGGCTGCCTGTGCTCACTGCTCCCACCCTCCAGCAGGATCTCGGCCTTTCCCAGCTGGAAAAGCACTGGAGAATGCCCCTGGTTATTCCTGGAGCTCTGGAGCTTGGCACCACCACCCTCTGGCTTCCTGATGTCCCATCTGGTGCTGGCATCAGCTCACTTGGGTTTGGGGTCGCATGGAATGGGCAGGGGATGGGACAGCACCATCTCCTGCCAGCAGCACCCAAAGGATCCATCAGGAAGGACATTTTCCAGCTGAATCCATCAGGAAGGACATTTTCCAGCTGAACCCCAGGCTCCCAGGAGGAGGCAGAGACCTTTGGGAGGTGATGGGGTGGTGATGAATTCGCCCTCCCGGTGCCCTTTGGAGCCTGGGAGCTCTGTGAGCCTCAGATAAGGAAAGGCACGGAGACATGAACGGGCTTGTCCCACATCCCACTGGAAAACTGGCAGGAGAACCAGGAACAGAGCAAGGTTCTCTTCTTCTTGGACCAGAAAATTCCAGAAAGCTGCAAATTTAACTGTTTTACTGTCTGAAACGAGCTTTTATTTATTGTCAGCCTTCTCTTCATCCTCATTTCCACAGGGGAAAACTGTGGCAGGACCATCCTTCTCATTCCCCAAGTGACAAAATTCCAAAGCTGAATTCCCAATTCCTTTTATTGGAAAAGATTTCTCCTGCATCCCCTGCTGATTTTCACAAGGAGGAAAACATGGAGCAGTGCTGTGACCCTGAGCACCGAGCAGGGATGGTGACACTCCACTGGCCTCTCATTCCCACCAGGAATAACCCCTCAAACCTCTTCAGGAACACTTTTGGCTGCTGGATAATCCTCTCTTCCCATCATTATTTACTAGCAGGAGGTCAGAAGAGATTCCTGTGCCAGATTTCCCCTCAGAACTCTGAAAACCCTGGACTACTCCAATTAATTTGGAAAACGCAGCGGGGTAAAAGCCACGTAAGCACGGAGAAAACCAGACCTGCCTTCTGCAGGTATCTCTCTTGATGAGAGGTAATTATATCCTTCTAATTAATTGTTGGCTCATGGCAGCAAAGGTCTGACTTGCAGGGACAAGTCGGGAAGAGGGGAGAAGCCCTGGGATGGGAAGCAGCGACGTGGGAGGACGCAGCATTCTTTTCCCACGTCGAGGAGCTGCAGGACGTGTTAATTCAGCTCTGGAATTTCGCTCCCAACCTTTTATGGTGAAAAAAACGGGGCTCTCCTTGGACTTTGCAAATACATGTTCCAGCTGAAACCCAGCGGAATTTCAGCCACTCGCTTGGATGTGCTGAGCAAAATTTGGGAGATGCAAAATTTGGGAAGCTCAGCTCGGAGCTCCTGGAGGCTGCCCCATGTGGGCTGATGGCATGGTTTTATCTGAGGACAGCTTCTCATGGTTGTTTTGTCTTCCCAAGTGAAGGAATGAGTTTTTAATGCATCCAAGGAGAGTTTTGGAGGGATTGATTGTCACTCCTGCTGCCAGGCTGCAGGAAAGCCCAGGAATCCTGGATCTGGCTGCTCCTGAAAGCCCAGGAATCCTGGATCTGGCTGCTTTGTGGCTGCTCCTGAAAGCCCAGGAATCCTGGATCTGGCTGCTTTGTGGGGTTTGGAGGTGAAGAGTTCCCTTCAACCCTTTTTTTATAATGCACATCCCACCAAGCTGGGAATAAAGTGAAGGCCTCGTTTTCTGCAGCCTTCCAATAATTGCTTAATTCAGTAAACAACAGTGCAGGAAGAAGAGATTTCCAACCTTGAATCATTCCCGTGGAAACACCTGACAACAAAAGCAGAGCTGGGATGTGTTAGAAGGCCAGCTAGGCCCTTCTGAGTCATTTAATTAGAGCCAGGAACTTTCCCTGCCTATGGAAATCTCGGGGTGGGAAGGGTGTGAAACCTGCTGCAACCAACACTTGTCTAATTAGCCTGGCTCAGAAGGGAGTCCAAGGCTGTGTGTGATGCAGGGATGTTCACACTTTTCCAGGGAAATCTGCTTTTAGGAGCTGCTGAAGTGGGAGATGCTCTCACCGTGGTGTGGAAGCCCCAAATGGCCGACCACCACCAACATCCATCTGTCCATGCTGCTCCTGCTCAGCTCCAGCCCCTGGAAAAGTCTCATTTTTCCACACACCACAGCAGCAGCTCAAAGGAAGCAGAGAAAGGGAGCAAAGCTCTGCATTTCATCTGGCTGGCTGCAGGCAGAGCTGCTGAAAATCCAGGCCAGGGCCCCCGTGACCCAGAAATGTCCTGTTTGACCCGGGGCTGGCTTGAAATCTCATTTTTGTGCAGCCTCTCTCCGAGTGCTCTGGAGAGCAGCTCCTCCTGAAGCCAATCCCTCGTCAGGGCTGTGCAGGAGCTGCCTCCACAATTTGAGTTAATTAGAAATCTGGGAATCTGGGAGCGAGGACTTGCTGGAGCAGCTTTTGTTTTGTTTTAGTTTCCTGAAGTGGAACATTTGCTGTTATTTTTTAGCTGCCCCATTCCCTTGGATCTCGCATCTCCCAAATCCCAGAAAAATTATTCTCCCAGAGGATTTCTCCTCTCTGTATTTGTTTTACAGGAGCTCCAGGCTCTGTCCAATCCTCTCTTCTCTGGTTGTCTCTGCTTGGTTCTTTCCCCTCCTGGATGCCCATGGCCATCCTGCTTTTCCCCCCTGGAAATTCCTGAGGTTTTTCTGCAGCTCAGAGCTGGATTAATCCCAGCCTGGCACCCTCCAAGCTAAAGCTTCCAGCCCTACAAATGGTGAAATGCAGCTCTGAACTTGTCCCCACCACTTTATGGTGGGAAATGTTGTGCCTGAGGGACAGAAAACAATAAAAATCAACGCCCGAGCGCGTGAAGAGTTTCAAATGGCTCCCAAAAAATTCCTGCAGTGTTTCCAAGAGTCTGGGCTGCTGTTACTCATTCACACGGGCAGGAATTACAAATATGTGTGTGCAGCCAGGAAAGCTTTGGGTCACCGAATATTTGAGGCTTGGGGTGGAATGAAGGGGGTTGGGGGAGGAGGAACGCTCCAAACTTCCTTGGGAATACGAATCCACCTTGGTGGTGCCACAGCCGAGGGGTGACATTTCTCACTGGCTGAGTTTTGTGCTCCTCAGCAATAATTCCGAGCTGCTTTGCCTTCAGGGAAGCAGGAGGAATTCAGGAATGGGTAAGGACATGCAGTGCTGACCTAATCCGCTGCACTTTTCCCTGGAAGCTGCTCCCAGAGCCTGCCTGTGGCCCCCAGCACCCACTGGGATCGGCCAGAGCTCACTGAGGACTGGGGATTGCACAACTTCACTCAGTTTTTCCAGCCCAAAATGGGATGCAAGCAAAAGGATTTCAAAATTCCTTGCGAAATGAACTCCGTCCTTTGACTAAAAATGTTCCAAGTTTACTCATTTCCTATCCATTTCAGAGGCTGCATTATAAATAAATCTTGGAATTTAATATCTCGTCAGAAAAAGAAGCTAAACCTGAAAGTTGCAACCTTAGCAGAGAATTTCAACTCAGCAAGTTCCTAATACCAAATTCCACTGAAATCCAAGAAGCTCTGCAAAACAAGCTCTGCCTTCAGCATATCAATATTTCTGATGGAAAACCATCCTGTCAGAATTTTTTTTTTGCTGCTCCAGGCTAGAATTCCCTAACAAACACTTTTCCTGTCTCCCCAGCAACTGGCACTGCTGATCTTGTGTAAGGAATTTCCATAATTAACCTGCAGGAACTGCAGAAAGAAATCTTTTTGTCTGCAGGATATTCTCCAACAACATCTAGGAATCATTTCACTCTGAGCCAAAGCATGAGAAATTCAATGGGATTTCTCCATAAATTTCTATGGATCTTCAGGCTTAGTTCAGATTAGAGTTCAGAGATCAATGTAATGCAACTCTGCTGTTCCTTCAAATTCCAAAGGGGGTTTGGAAAAAAAAAAAAACAAAACAACAAAACAAAACCCCCTTGAAACAATTCTTCCTTGTTGTTGAAATGCAATCCTGTGTTATCACCCAGATTAAGGACTCGCAGGCTTTGATCCCTGCAGACACAAGTCCTTCCCAAGATGTTTGTGCTGGTTTTGTACCAGCCAGGAATGCACAACAGCAGCAGGAATTTAGACACAACCCCGGAGTTGCAGCTGTGGGTTTGGAGCTCCTGCTGGCTGGAGGCTGCTCCTGCCCCACCATCCCGAGGCAGGGAATGTCCTTGAGCTCTGTGTGATTTCATGGATGGCAGAGCACCCCCGATGTGTTTGTTCCTCCTGGGAGAGCCAACAAATCATAAATATGGAACAGCAGGGCTGGATCTGCACGAGATCACTGCGCTGCCTTCATCCAGCAGCTCGCCTGCTTTGGAGGCCTTTATCCAAAGGGGATAATCCTGCTGCAGGGGAGGTTTGGTCTGAGGGGATTCCCCAGCTGCTGGGATAAGGTCAGACAGCCATAAGGAGCAGCATGGCTGAGCTTGAGCCCTCCCAGGAATCCCCTGATCCCGTCCCTGGAATGTCCCAGGCCAGGTTGGACGGGGCTTGGAGCACCCTGGGAGAGTGAATGTCCCTGCCCATGGGATGAGCTTTAAGGTTCTTTCCAACCCAACCCATGCTGGAATTCTCTAAGTGGCCTCAATGCATTTCTCTGGCTCCTAGAAGATGTTTTCCAGTCCCAAAAGATGCCTCTTTCCAGAGGCAGAATTCAGATCTGTCTGAATAATCCACAGGATTTTGGTGGCTTTTACAGAGCCTCCTTGGCTGGGTGGTGTGACAGGAAGGGAGTGATCACCTCCAACATGTCCTCACTTCTCTGGTGCTGCTGTGTGCTCCTGGAAAAATCATTTCTTCCTGTATTATCCCTCTGTAAAGGGGAGAGAAGCTCACACCTGCCATCCCCCGTGTGGATAAATACCCTGGGACAGCCTCTGGACGTGGCCCTGGAGCTGCAGGCCCTGCAGGAGAGATCCCAGGGCTGGCAGCAGAGATGGGATTCCATCCTGCCCCTGAGTAATGACACCACAGCCAGGATTTTAAACCACCTCGGCCTCTGTCTTAATATCCTGCCTTCATTAAGGGCTTTTAAAAACGTTTTGGCTTTGGGAAAGCTTTGCCCTCAGCTCCTGAAACTTGGAATAGCTGAGCTTTCGTTCTCATCCAAGGCTTAGCACCCAAGGACCTGTCAGTCAGGTGAGGGAGACTCACTGGTGTCTCGAGCTGATTTTATGGATTTATGCAGCTCTCTCCCAGCGCTGGAGTCACAGCCGGATTTCTAAATGCCAAAATAGAGATTATAAGAGTGTCAAGCTTCATTTTGTTTTCAGTTCACAGCTAATTAGCATTGATTTTCATGCCGTTGCTCCTGCATAGTATTCCACCGACATCACGAAACGTGAGAGGCTCGTTCTCACCCTGCCACCATCAATTTTAAACCCTCCTTGGAACAGAAGGACTTTGGGGTTTGGGTTTGGCAGCCAAAACTCCGTCCCTCGGCAGGCTCTGAGCCACGCGTGGCAGTCGAGCTCCTTGAAGCTGATTTCTCCCGAAGTGAGAATTCCCTGGGCAGGCAGCGCGGTTTGAGATTCAAAGTCCTAAGGGGAAAGTAGCGGGAGAAGTTAAGGATGGGGAATGATCCCCTAGCGGGAATTAGCGGGTGCTTGTGACCTTCTCTGCTGTCAAACAGGCCGGCTCAGCTGGTGGCATCTCAGAAGGCAGAGAAATAATCTCTTTTCATCTGTTAAGAAGTCGCTAGGACATTGATAAACCCCACGGAGGAGATAACAAATAGGTCCGCGCTCAGGAGAACTGCGGCCCTAAACGAGGCGGGGATTCCCCGCTGGCCCCAAAGAGGTGCAGGCGTCCCTCAATAGCTGCTCGTTAAGGTGACAAAATCACTCCTGAGTTCTGGAAAAAAAAAAAAAAAAAAAAAAAAAAAAAAAAAAAAAATCAGACGTGATGGTGGAGTTAATGCTCATCCTCACGTATTCCCGAGGGATCGCTTCCACCACGCAGGAAACACGCATTTCCTAATCCTCAAATGTCCGACCTTAAACCTCGATAATGTTCTTTTAATGGGCGTTTAGCTGCACACCAGCAGCGCGGAGGAGGGGTGGGATGTGTAAAATCCATGTTTTATGTATGTTATTCAATATTTTCCACGGATGCTTTAGTGGTTGGCATTGCAGGGAGAGAGATCTGGAGAGCAATTTTAGATTTAAATCATTGAGCAGTTATTCTGAAACTAAAAGCACTTGTTCTCAGCTGCTTTATTACAGTCATAGAAAGTGCTCAGGCAGATTATTTGCGAGGGGAGAAAAATGTATTTTGATATTCCCATGAAATCTTAGATGGGATCAGGAGTCATTACCACGCCAACCCCAAATTGTGTGTGGGTTATTAATATACACATCATGAGTTCTGGGATGGAAAGAGGAGAAACTGTGAAAGGCTCCGATCAGATCTGGAGGAAAATGGGGAATTTGAACGAAGCAAAGCACAAAACTCGGCCCCACAAATCAAAAATCCAGACTGCGTGTGAAAAATCCTGGTGGAAACTTCAACCCCCACTGCGCTATCCCCGCAGTCATCGAGATGTGGGAAAAGGCATTGAACTTAGGGGTTTGACATGAATAATGGGTTTATGGGGATTAACAGATCTGGAGCAGCTTCTCCAAGGAATTCCAACAAGCTGGAGGCTTCCAAGGATTGTCCCCAGCGCCCAAAGCGCCCAAAATCCCTGGGGATGGGCTGGGTGATGTTGGCAGAAATGATATCACCAGGAGCTGCTGATGGAAGCTCTCTGCTCACGATGAGTGAGGGCTCCTTGTGAGTTAAAGTTTCCACATTCCGAGCATAGCTGGATGCAGGCGGGTTTTCCATGGGAGCTGTGTGGGGGAGACTTTTAGTTTCAGAATAACTTTAGTTTCAGAATAACTACTCAATGATTTAAATCTAAAATTGCTCTCCAGGACCCCAGAGGAGACCAATTCCTCCTCTGAGGAAGCACCAAGGAAGGGGCAGCATGGCCTTGGTCCATCTTGTGTCCATCTGTGCGGAGGTGCCCGATGGATTGATGGGGAGCAGATGTTCACACCCAGCTCCCACTCAGGATGAACAAAGAGCTCTCTCAACCCCGTCTTCTTCTCTCCTTAGATCCAAGATATTCCTTGGCTGGTGCTTTGGACTCCCAAAGAACCAGAGCTGAAACTCCAGTGCTTAATACCACCTTCCTCTGCCCATGAGACTGCCTCGTGTTCCAGTGTGGAGCAGAGGGAAAGGCAGAAAAATCAGGATTTTCTGCCCTTTGGGAACACCTGAGAGCATTTACACAGCTTTATTTTTCCAGATTTATCTCCTGTTCCAATATTGAACAAAAGGGAGAAGCTCAGCTTCCTGTGAGCACTAATTTTCTTCACTGCTTATTCCTCCCATTCCACCATTTTCCTAAAGAGCTGGTGGACAGCGGGGATGGATGGAGACTGCAAAGGAGCAGCTTTTCATGTAAAAATGTAAAAAAGAGATGGAAATCTGTCAGCTCCAGGGCCTTACAAATAAGGCACACGCAGCAAATTTTAGTGTTTTGCACATTGTTTCCAAACAGAAACCAATTATTTGGAAATGAGTAATTTGACCAGCAAGAAATGTGATGAGTCGGAATAAACCCCAAAAATATCAGCAGTGAGTTTTGAAATGTCATGTTTGGGATTCTCTCACGTGAGTCAGGGCAGCATCTCCCCGTGGTCAAACAGACACGAGCCAACATCCTCTTTTCCAGGATGTTGTTTTAAAACTTGATGAATTGCTCACGTTTCAGCCCAGAACTGACACGGGGTGGGTTCATGACCTGGGTGACTCAAGAGATAAGGCCAAGGCCGCACCTTCAGGGAGGCCACCCCTGTGTCCGGCTGTCCAGGCAAAGCCAGGAGTGAGGCTGGAGGCAGGAGGGGAGGCAGGCTCTGCTCCAGCCCCTTTTCCAGGGATTCCATATGGAAAAGAGAGGAGCTCTTGAGAGGGATGAGTGCTACAAGCTGCTCACAAACCATCCCTTGTTCAGGGCTCTCCTTTCAGGAATGATGCTCAATCCTCTGCTGAACCTCAGCCAGCTTCGCTTGGGGTTGTGTCCAGGAAGAGAAAAAAAAATACAGGAGGATGTTGATGGTGGGGAGGCAGTGATCTCTGCTCTGGGTGACAGGGACAGCGCTGAGGGAATGGCTGGAGCTGTGTCCGGGCATGTTTATCAGGGAAAGGTTCTTCCCCCTGAGGGTGCTGGCACTGCCCAGGCTCCCCAGGGAATTCCCGAGGCTGCCAGAGCTCCAGGAGTGTTTGGACACCGCTCCCAGGGATGCCCAGGGTGGGATTTTGGGATGTCTGGGCAGGGACAGGAGTTGGCTTGATGATCCTTGTGGTAGCTTCCCACTCAGAGTATTCCATGATTTTGTGTTTTTGTGATATCCCAACACACTCCTTGTGACCGTGTTTTGAAGGGAAAAGCCCCTTTGCCCACCATCACAAGCACCCATCTCTCCTCATCCCTTCTCACGTCTCCTCGTCCTTCCTCAGCTCTCCTCACCCTTTTTCAGCCCTTCCTCCTCATCTATCTCTCATCTCTCATCCCTCCTCATTCCCCTCAGCCCCCTGCTCTCCTCAGCTCTCCCAGCCCGAGGCAACCCCTGAGGGACCCAGGACCACTTCTGGAGGCCGCACAGCCCCAGATCCCGCGGCTCCCTTTCACACCGCTGACATTTCCGGATAAAATCTATCGATAAACGCCACAACTCCCTCCTTTATCGCCCCCATCGCTCTGAGGGCGCCGGGCCCCCCCTCACGGCCCCCCCCATTCCCGGCGCCCCCCGGCTCCCCTAGGGGGCGCGCTGCCCTGGCGGCGCGCGGGGAGGGGGCGTGGCCCGCACGGCGGCGGGCGGTGATTGGCGGCACGAGGCTATAAATTCGGGCGGGCGGCGGGGGGACAAAGCAGTGAGCGCGGGACCGGCGGGCGGGCGGCGGCGCGTCCGCGGCTCTGCCTCCAGCACCGCAGCGGTTTTATTGTGTTTTTCACATTATTTTTACCTTTTCGCGAGGTGTGGTTTGGTTTTTGGCTGGGTTTTTTTTTTTTTTTTTCCTCTCTTCTATTGTGGCCGGCCGGAGGGACTAAGGGGAGATCAATGAAGGAAAGAAGAGCGAGCCAGAAGTTATCGAGCAAGGCGGTGATGGATCCCAACCAGAACGTGAAGTGCAAGATCGTGGTGGTGGGGGACAGCCAGTGCGGGAAGACCGCGCTGCTCCACGTCTTTGCCAAGGACTGCTTCCCCGAGGTGAGCGGGGCCGGGCTGGGGTCGCTTCCCCGAGGTGAGCGGGGCCGGGCTGGGGTCGCTTCCCCGAGGTGAGCGGGGCCGGGCTGGGGTCGCGCCGGGCTCGGGGCTCGGGGCGGCGGCGATGGGCGCGGGCTGAACCGTGCGCTGTCTCCCGGCAGAGCTACGTGCCCACCGTGTTCGAGAACTACACGGCCAGCTTCGAGATCGACACGCAGCGCATCGAGCTCAGCCTCTGGGACACCTCGGGTGAGCGCTCCGCTTCGCTTCGGGATGCGGGGGGGATCGGGAGGAGCGGCGGCTCCGCAGCCCCGCCGTCCTGCCGGGGCTCCGCGGGCGGCTGCTTCTGTGACGGCTTTTTGACAAAAAAATCTCAGCTATCCTTGGAGGATCTCCTTGGCTGAGGGTGTGGGCAAGGCTCCGGGAAGCGGTTTGTCAGCATTGCGGGGGAATGTGTTCTCACCTGCCTGGATGGAAGGAGCTTTCTGAGGAGAGCTCCGGGGGTGCCTCGGCTCCTGTGCTGCCTGCAGACCCCGCTTGGCCTTGGAGGAGAGGGGAAAGGTGTTTATGTGCTAATGGTGAATTATTTCAGCTCGCTCTGGGGCTCCTGGTGGCCTCCTTAATGCCTCCTTGGGTTGTTGTTTGTTTTTTTTTTTCTCAAAACGCAGCACTTTTCTTCCCAGTGTTTTAGAGAGTCTTTAAGGCCAGGAACGGCTTTTAGGGCAAACCTTTAGGATTTATCTCTGATTCTCTGGGATGCGGAGGGAGCCATCCTTTCCCCCATCAGGCCTGAAGGTCCTCTTCATTCTTCCAGTTTTACCTGGAAGAAACCGGCTCCGACGCCTCGGAGGTTGAGGGCTTTGGTGTTTGGCTGGCTCTGCTCACATGTTGAGACAGGAGCTCCTCTCGATCCGCCTGTCGTTGATAATTTGGATAATTGGGCTGCACTGACAGCCAGGGGGGTCAGGGAGCACCCCAAAATTGCTGCCTCAGTGCTGGAGAGGAGCCAGTGTGGCTCTGCCTGTGGAGAACTGAGGATGTCCAGGGGGGAATGACAGCAGGAACCATTACCAGAGGTGTGGATCAACATCATCTGCAGAGCTGATGGGGGAAAAAAAAAACCTGCAGGAACTTGGCAGAACACACAGTCCCTCTCTTTCTCTGTGTAGATGGCTCGCTAATGCTGAATTTGGACCCGGCAGTTTCTCCTCAGTGTGACAGCAGTTCTTTTACCAGGAATGAAAATGTTAATCCCTGTTTAAAAGAGGAGTTTAGGCGGCGGGTTGGCTTCCCTCTTGCTGTTGAGGAAATGATTCCAAATTCTTGCAACACGATTACTGGGAAAAGGCAGCCTCTGCCCACAACCAGTATCAGCTTTGCTCTGAGCTGATTTTTTTTTTTATTATTTCTCTTCATCTTATGCCAAGTGAGACTTGCAGATTTCTGGAGTATGTCTGGTTGGAGCTTTCATGCTGATTACTAAGCTGGCTGGAACTCTGGAGCAAGGGCTTATTAAAAATTAAGTTATTTTGGAAAAATGCTATCTTTATTAAAATACAACACACACTCAGGCCGGACGTGGGAAGGTTTGGAATCTGTTTGTCAAAGGCTGGAGACACCCATGGAATGAAATATTCCCTAGCACTTCAAAAGACAAAAGCAGTGGAAGAAAAAACACCTGCCAGCCTTTGTCCTCTGTCCCGGAACTCAGAGAAAATGTGCTTGAGTCAGAAGCTTGAGCCCAAGCGGGTGAATTGTCTGACATCCCAAACCGAGGAGGAAACGTTTGAAAGATCCAGTGCTTGCTTTTTAGAGTGTTGCAGAGCGGATCCTCTGGCTGTGCGACTCTGGATGAGGAATTTTGGCTCCGTGATCGTCCCTTCTCACCCGCCTGCAAAAACACAAGGCTGCCCATTAACCCAGAGCGAAATCACAGCAGCAGATAAGAGACAGACGAAGATAAGGGAGTGTTTTAGCCTTATCTGAAAGTCTTGGTAATTTAATTTTTACAAGTCTTTGTCCTGGTCCTCTGCTGAGCTAGAAGAGATGTCTGAATGGAGTTTTTAAAGCAGGACTAAATCTAATTAACTTCAGAAGTTGGCTGATCACTGCAACACGGGGGAGGTGATGGCTGCAGTTTCTGTGGTGCTTGAATATCTCTTGAGAGGGGGAAAAAAAGATGCTGTTTAATTGAGTTTATTGCTATATGCTGCAGATACTTCCAAGATGACTCAATCACTGTTTTGTATTCCTCTTTAACTCTTTTTTTTTTTTTTTTTTTTAAACTGGGAGCATTTAACAGCCTTGCCAATTAGTCTCTTGAATTTTAATTGATAATTGGGTCTTGCAGTGAAGCCTTTGGAAGGATGTACTGCCACTTCCAACTCTTTTTTTTTTTTTTTTTTACTTACTGGGAAAATCAGAAAAGCTGTGGGCTTTAGTTAAAATAGTTGTGTTAGGGTGAGAACAGGCCCTGCTGCCACAGTTTTGGCTTATAATTCTTTATATACCAACAATTATAATGTGTTTTTACTGGAGAACTTTTAGGTGTCATGCAACTGATAGAAAATTTTCCATTCATTGGGGAGTTGTTGTTGGGTCTTGGATTTGCCCATAGGAATATGGGACAAGTAAGAGTGGAGTGGAAGGGGAGGAAGGTTCATTATTCAAATGCTTGCTGGTGCTGTCTAGTTCTGCAAGTCATTAGAAGGATTTAAATTAGCCACAGCGTTAAGGGAAGCACTTGCCAAGCTGAATTTCAATGGGGTTTGGGACTAGCAGCCCTCTCTCAAAGCAGGAATGTCTGGTTGCAATCTCACTGCACCATAAATTACCCTGCTCTGTGGTAACACTCTGGAGCTGTTTGGGTTGTGTGAGGTGGAATATTAAAAGTTTCTCCGGGTTAAAGCTTCATCTTGCCACTGTGAAGGAAAAAAAAAAGCTGTATTAGTTGCCTTTATCTCTCATCTAATCTGCATTTATCAAGTTTTTGGGCTCCTTTGGTATTTATATTTCTTGCTAGGGCAACAGCAGCTGTGCCTCAGAAATGCCATTAATTAGGTGTGCATACCTGTGTCTCTCTAAAATGTATTTTAGGGGGTTTCTTTATTGCTTGAACCGAGGCTACTCCAATAAAATAATTCTCAACAGGGCCAGAAATACTTACAACTGCTGGGGATTAGCAAGTAATTAAATCCAGAAGGGCCTGAGTCAAGTTAGTTTTGCCATGATTTTTGTCTGTATACAATGTACTCAGTGTCCGTATAAAAACAGAAATTCATTGGAAAGTTTCGTGCTGAAACCTTGCAGGGGAAAGCTGAAACTTGGAGGAATTAAAGTTGCTAATTCCCCAAATTCCTGGCAGTAAGGGTTGCAAAGGGAAAGTCCAATTGCTGTCTTTGCCTCCTGGTTCTCTGGCAGCTTGGCTGGGCTGAATTCTCTGATTTTTCTGCTTTTAATTGCCCATTTTAGCAGCGTTTTCTTATTCCTTTTACAGGGGAATTAATTACAATCGATACCTGGGAATGCCAAGTGCCCTCCCAGAGTTTTCCCTTGGAGGTGTGATCACACAAAAAGTGGGATTATTATTGATATCTCTGTGCTTGGAGATAACCTGCACTGAAAATCCACCTCAGCAATCCCAGATTTGTTGGTTTTGGGGGTTTTTTTTTGGTTGGTTTTGGTTTCTTTCTTTTTTTTTTTTTTTGGAAGGAGGAGAAGCATCCTCAGTGAACGAGCTCCTTGGAGCAGGCAGTGTTTGCTGTGATAATTAGTGAGCCCAAGGCTTGGGGAGTGAGAATGCTGCTGTTCATCTGTTCTTCTTTCACTTGACTGGGCTCCAAAAGGCTCCACAGCCTAATTCCTGGTGGCTGCTTGCTGGTGTGGAAATAGGAAAAATCTTTTCTGTTACTGAGCCCTCCTGGCCTCAGGATGTGCAGCTGAGCCCTCCTGGTGCCTTTGGATCTTCCTCTCCCTGATCCTGCACCTTCAAGTGGTGCTAAACCACCCAAAAATTAAATATTCTTCAACTTTTAACGATGTAATTCTGTTCTTTATTAAGATAGCAATATTTCAGCCTAAGCTTGGCATCCCCTGTAGGCCAAACCCAAGCATTTTGCTGCTGGGGAGGGGTTTTATTTCAGTCTAAAAACTCAATTTCTCTTGGACTCTGCGTGAAACATAAGGTTTCAAAAACAGATCATCCTTAATGTTGCAAGTATTTTTGGCTGAAATTGCTGAAGCTGCCAAACAAATTATTTAAAAAAAAAAAAAAAAGAGGATTGCAGCTGGAGTAAATGTCCAGCACAAAGCAAAATGAACTACAGCCTTATCAACAACTCCTTGATAAAACTGAAAAACCACCCATGTTGCCCTTGCCAAAAATGTTTTATTTTGCAGGAACAGAATCCCAAACACAAATAGGCTTTTTTTTTTCTCTCTCTCTCTCTCCCCACAAATACCATGGCTCCAGTTCCACATTCTCCTTCTGTTTTCGAGGGTTGGCACGGCTTCAAATCCGCTGAGGAACATGAAAAAGAGGGAGCAGCCTGGCCGGGCTGTGCTGGAGTTGTCTGTTCAGACTTGAGTGAGGCTCATTCCTGACATTCCTGCCTTCTGAGGGTTTCTCTGGGCAAAGGGATGAAAATGCCAGCTTGAATAGGGCTGCACAGTGAGGCCTGCAGCCCCTCTTTTATTTGCACAGGAATAAAGGTTTGGTTATTAATGAGAGCAGGAAATTTCCTCTGTGGATCCTGCAGCTCCAGGAGTTGAAATGGGCTCTTGTTTGTTCTGCCACACACCAGCCTGGGGAAAAGCTGGGGAAGAATATCCCTCCTAAGCTTGCCTAAAAGTGCTTTTTATTCCAGCTCAGCATCTAAAATAGGAGAAATTCAGGCGGGGAGGAGAAAGAAAAACCTTCCAAGCAAAGCTGCTGGGATGGGAAGGAGTCTCAGGGCTGGAGGTGGGGACTCTGTGTGTACATAAATACATCTCCTGGACATATATGGGATCCCTGGAGCTGCTGAGTGAGCCCAGAGGTATTTGTGTGAGGAATGAGTTTCTGGGTGAGGCTTTGCTGAGCCTCCTCTCCAGGCAGCACCCCTGAAGGGTTCCCTCAGCCCTGCCCTTGCTTGCTGGCTCTCGGGGAGACGTGGCAGCGCTTCAATGTCACCCAGGTGGCTCTCGGTGGCACTTGGTGCTGCGGTTCCTGTGTCCCAGCTCAGCCCCGAGGCTCCGGGAGGAATAACGCGGCCCTGGGGCCGCAGGGCTGTAATTGCGGGGTGTAATTAGCAGTGGAAAGCGCTCATTGATAGCTGCAGCGAGTGCTTGACTCCGGGTCACCTCGCGGAGATTTGTTCCCGACGTTTCATTCGCGCTGAATTCAGCTGAAATGGGGTGTGAAGAGCCTTTTCTGACAGCTGCCTCTCTGTCAGACTGGCATCGCTCACAGAGATGAGCATTCGAATTAAATCCTTCACCAAATTACCTTCTGCTACCTACTTTGGTAATGCCTCGCTCCCCATGTGTTATTCCTCCTTTCAAAAACAACATTCCTGGGATTCTTGCCTCCTTCCAAGTGAAGTCATCTGCGAGCCCTTCACACCATTCCCTGCTCCTGCAGCAGCCTGAGCTGTCTGTCAGGGAAAAACTGCAGCAATTCCTCTCATCCACTTCATCATCTGACACCTTGCAGCCAATTAGTTCTGGAGAGCTGGGGGATAGGTGGGATAACGAGCTGATAACCCCCCCAAACTCCTGGAAACTGGGTTTCTGTGGTGGCTCTTCCATCTGTGGTTTAGGGTCCTGCTGTGCTTTAGGATTTTTCCTGGGGAAAATACAGAAATAAGGAGGTATGATGGCTGAGAAAATGAATTTTAAGTTGCCCAAGCCTAGGTCCTTGCCCTGTTGGGCCACTGGGCTGGGTTAAATGCCCTTTTAAATGCATTAAGAAATGTATTTTCTTCAGGAGGTGAAACTCGGCACAGTTTGGGCCAAACCTAATGGTGGCTGCAACTTCTTAGAAAAAACAAAATTTTTTTACCTTTTTTTTTTTTTTTCTCCCAACCTGTTGCCAGATTCAGCAGATATTAAAATGTGATTTTTAAACTCTGGATAGATTTTAACCCTTCACATCATGATTGCTGTTAAGGAAAACAGAAAATCCCTTCACAGGCCTGCAAGTAAAACAAGCACTAAGAGCAGTACTGTACCTACATCTGTTCCCCCAGATTACTAAATTAGCTTTGATCTTGTTGATAAAAATCTGGTTTATGGGCTAAACATAAACATTTATTGCAAGCTTTATTGGCTTACAGATTAATGAGGCTTTTTGTGACAGTTAACTTGCCTGCCTGCCTACAGGATTGGGATTTTTTTCCCTGCTGGAAATCTGTTTCCTGCAACAAGTTCTTTAATTTGAAGCAAGACTTTTCTTCTGAACATTGCCAATGTGACAACCAGAGATGCTTCTTGCACTTGGAGCTGTTTGTTTTAAATTAACTGTTAGACAAATCAAAACTGAGGAACTTCTAAAGCAGATTTGAAAAGCCTTTTGGAGTTGAAGATTTGTTCCCCTGAGGGTCGATGCTGCTCCTTTAACTTGTGCATTTCCCTGTCCTGGGGAGCATCCCCAGCTTTTGGTGGGTGATGGATCGCTGAGAGGGCAGCACTGAAAGCCTCTCCAGGCTTGGAGTGATGCAGGGAGAGGAAAGGAGCACTTGATGAAGCTGTTGTTTGCTTTTTCCCCCTGCAGGCTCTCCTTACTACGACAACGTCCGCCCGCTCTCCTACCCCGACTCGGACGCTGTGCTCATCTGCTTTGACATCAGCCGCCCAGAAACGCTGGACAGCGTCCTGAAAAAGGCAAGTGTGGAGCCCTCTGCTCATCCTTCAACCCTGCAGCGCTGGAAACTCCCACTGGGGTTCTTTTAATGGAGGGTGCTTTAATTCGAGCTCGTTTGGAAGGGGTGGGGGTGTTAATTGCAAACAACTCGCTAATGGACGCTTGGAGCTGAAGGAAATTCATTCCTCAGCCCTGAGACAGCCAGGCATTGCTGAGGGTGCTGTGAGGTGCTGGAAGGAATTGTCTCTCACACGCTCCTGTGACAGGATTGGGAAACTTTGCCGGGCTGTAGGCACGGATAGAAATTGTCTGCCGAGTGTTTGGACTCGTGCCACGGCCTTACATAATTGGTGAGGCTGAGGTGAGAAGGAGGCAGTGACAAACGGCTCTGGAAGGCACCAGCAGGGCTTGCAATGGCACAGAAATGCTGCCCTGAGCCCTCAGTGAGATCACTGATCCCAGCTTCTCACATCACTGATCCCAGCTTCTCACATCACTGATCCCAGCTTCTCACATCACTGATCCCAGCTTCTCAGGCTTCCCACCAGCTCAAACACAGATTTCAGAGCCCAGCTCTGGCTTTGCAGGGTGGTCCTGCTCCCCTCCTTGGCTGCTGGGCATGACTCAGCTTCACTGTGGTTTTTGGGGCTTAATGACCTGAAGTTCCTTTTTTTTTTTTTTTTCTTTCCTGAGGCTGGAGCCAGTGATTCTTGTCTCTCACTGGGATAAAGTGCCTTTCAATGCTGTGAATAGCCTACAAAAAATGCTTCAAAACTATTCCCTCTGTGTCAAAAAGCATCCAGAACTGTGGTTTTTCTGTGCCTGCTAATGCTGGTTACTTAATTCTGAGAGAGATTTTTCTTAATATGCTTTTAAACCCGAATTACAGCCTTAAATTTTAGGGAGTATCATCTCTTTGGATTATGCTGTGAAGTGTTTGGCTTTGAATTCTCAGCATAACCTTGCAGAAGGGTGAAACCCAAAGAATTTATCCCAAGTTCTGCCTGAAGGGGCTCGTTGCTGCTTCACCTGGGACAGATTTGTGCAGTTTGAGGTGTGAGAATGCAGCACTAAACCCACGCTGAGCCCTGCTGGTGTTTGTGGTTGTCCAAGAGCTGCCTCTGAAGGTGGGAACAGCATTTCTGCACCAGGCTGGGTGTGAGAAACAGCTCAGCAAACCCTTGCTCATGTGGGTAAACAATCTCAAACTCATTCCCTCCTGATTAGTAAGGCAGTGGAATTCATGAGGGTGTGAGACAGGAGGATTTCATCCTTGACCAAGTTCCACTGCAGCCACTGCCTTCAAAAAATTCCCTTGAAGGCAAAACCCCGACCATTACACAAAAACATTTCAGCCTGGAGCCTCGGGGCTGATGAAACTCGTGCTCCTTTGGGTTTAAACATCCCCAAACTTGCAATTTTACAGTGGAAAGGGGAGATCCAGGAGTTCTGCCCCAACACCAAGATGCTGCTGGTGGGCTGCAAGTCGGATCTGCGCACCGACGTCAGCACCCTGGTGGAGCTCTCCAACCACAGGCAGACCCCCGTCTCCTACGACCAGGTAGGGGCCACCTCCTTTCATCTTGTCCCTCAGGAGGGATGAAAACCCCTTTTTCTGCCCTCCCTCTCACCAGCTTCTCCCTCAGTGCAGCCTGAAACACAGGATTTGTGGGATTGTGTGGGTGGAAGCGGGTTTGAAAAGGGTTTAGGGCGAAAGGAAGTCCTGCAGCCTCACAGCACATCAGAAAATCATCCCTTTAAATGTCATAAATCCTTGTCTTTTTGCTTGCAAATTGTTTTTTAGGTGAGTTGTGGAAAAAACTTCCTGCATTTCTGTGCCTGCACACACCAAAATTGTAGCTAAGAGTTGGCACATCCTGTTTATTCACTGACAAATTGGTAAAATTGCTGTCTGCAGACTTCAGATTTGAATGTTGTTTGACTTCAGAATGATCCCATTATGCTGGAATATAATCTGTCCCCAATTCCTTATTAAAAACCACCTTGTCCCTCCTTATGAAGGTGCAGCAAAGCCAGGAGGCATCTTAATTCTTGCTGGGTTCTTTGCTCTTGGGGAAGGGAGGGGTTTGGAGGCAGGAGGAGAGGGAAAGGGAAAGGAAGCAGGTCATGGGAGAGAGCAGGATGTAGGGAGCAGGGAATCTGCTCTGAGGTCAGCTTGGATTACTCACCTGTGTGTGATCCTGTGGCAGCTGCACCCTGTGGGAGGGACAGCGGCACCTCCCCAGTCACCTCAGTGCCTTTGGGATGTTTCACCCCCCATCCTTTCCAAACCAGCAGCTCCTGATGAGGGGTGACCAAGGATGCAGCCTGTTTACATTGGAAAATGGCAGCACTTCAGTAAAATCAAGTCTTTGATTTTTTATTTTTTTTTTTATTTTTTTGAGAGTGATCAAGAATCTGCTGGCAGGTGGATTTTTTTCCCTCTGGATTCACAGCTCAGGCCCTGGGGAAAAGGAGTCAGCTGAGCACAAAGGACACAGCTTCCTCCCAAGATGGAAGCAGAGCTTTCCCAGTGCTCTGAGCTCCAGCAGGAAGCACTGGGAGGGTGAGGACACCCTGCTCCAGCCTCCCAGCTCGGCCAGCTCCACCTGAGCAAACATTTCTGAGGCTGAGCTCAGCAGCACTGCAGAGGCTGAGGAGTGGGAAGGGCTGCTCCTGCAAGCTCCTGCTGCCTTATCAGCCTCTCCCCCTCCACTGATAAGGTCACATCCCTGCAGGGCAAACAGGAGGCTGATGCCCTCAGCCTGGCACTGCAGCAGCCAGGAGATGTGTGAGCAGGGGCAGGGCCAGGATGTGGTTGCATTTCGTAACTTTGTAAAGATTCATCCCTCACAAACCAAATTCCCCTGGAGCAGCTCCCCTTTTTCCACATAATGCTCCATTGTGTTCCAGTAGCAAAATCCACCAGGGACACTGGGCTGTTGTCATCTCTCACGTGTTGCCTTGTTTGCCTTGTGCTGCTGGAACAAAGATCCCTGCTTTGACTGCTTCAAATCACAAAAGCAGGGCTCCTATAACCTCTCATGTTCTTTTTCCTTTTTTTATTTTCCTTATTTCCCCTCAGGAAGTTGATAGAACTCTCCCAGAGCACCTTTCCCTGAGAGCTTTGCCCTCTCCCTGGAGCTGTAACAAGGGCTCTGCTCCAGCTCAGGAGCCCCTGTTTGTTCCTTCAGGCACAGAATTTCTCTTTGGGGATTTCAGGCTGGGAGCTGCCACATTTTCCAGGGATTTCCCGGCTCAGGTGAAGCTGCTGGAGAGGCCTCCCTCAGACATTTTGGTTTTTGCTGCTGTTTGCAGTCACTGAGCTGCTCTCCTCTCCCAGTTTGTGTTATCAGCACAGCAGATAAGGCTTGGACACTTGTTTACTGGAAACAAAACTCTTTATTTTCCCAAATTAGCTTTGAGTTTTGCAGGGAAGCAGCACAGAGCTGGAATTTGTGAGGCTTGCTGAAGATTTTGCACGACTTGGTGTTGATCACATGTTCCTTTTTTCCCCTCAGGGTGCAAATATGGCCAAACAGATTGGAGCAGCCACATACATCGAATGCTCAGCCTTACAGTCAGAAAACAGTGTCAGAGACATTTTTCACGTCGCCACCCTGGCGTGTGTGAACAAAACAAACAAAAACGTGAAACGAAACAAATCTCAGAGGGCCACAAAGCGAATTTCACACATGCCTGGCAGGCCAGAACTGTCCACGGTGGCCACGGACTTGAGAAAGGACAAAGCAAAGAGTTGCACGGTGATGTGAAGGAGCTGGGATTTCCTGGAGGAGGAGGAGGAGGAAGATCCAGGAGGGGTTGGAGCTCGATGAAGTCACAGCCACGGGGTGTTTAATGAGGGCTTTCATGGAGACTTCTCCTGTTGTGTGAGACTGTACTTAAAGGACTGAGCAGCAGGAAGATAAGGCTCTGAGAGAGGTGGCATCAGGAATTTCTGCTGAAGACAATGCCAAAAAAAAAATAAATAATAATAATAAAAGGGAAAAACGTTTGGATGTGCTGAGAGAAGAGAGAATGATTGGGAAAATAACCCTGCAAAGGAGAGATGTCGTGGAGACTGCTTGTTTCTTTTAGTAACACTCTGCTCCTGGATGCTACCACTTTGATTTCATTCAAATAATACTTTAATGGGATTTTTTTTTTTAATGAAGACGTTATTAATATGCCCTTCTCATTAAGGAACTATCCCCGTGACCTTAGAGTTGGTTTTCCAAAGGATTTGATCTCATTTTTTATTTTTTAGTAGCTGATTGTGAAAATGGAGAGGATACCGAGGTGGGGGGCACCTGTGTGTCACAGGAAATTTTGTGGAAGAGGAAAATTTTGGAGAAATTCTGCCTTCCTGCTCCACAGTGGGGATGAAGAACAGCTGTTTGAGGATTCCCAGGATTTCTGTGGAGATTTTAGGGGAGGAGGGGAGAGCAGGGCTGTGACTCGCTGATCCTCGCTGTGCTTGTGGTGTGGAGT
Source organism: Cettia cetti (assembly GCA_013401135.1). NCBI lineage: Eukaryota > Metazoa > Chordata > Aves > Passeriformes > Sylviidae > Cettia > Cettia cetti. The sequence continues at coordinate 22,869 of VZUI01053845.1, forward strand.
GCAAGTGCTGCCAGTCCCGGTCTTGTGTGTTGGGGTGGGATGGCAAAAATGATCCCTGCATCCTTCAAAGCCTTACTGCCCCCCTGGGAGACCCCAAAAACCCCCTGGGCTTCTCCCAGGAGCTGCAGAGCCCGTGGGTCCCTCACAAATGGGCTCACTGCAAATAAAAACCCCTCAAAAACCTGCAAATGAGCCCATGGATCCCTCAGAATTGGGCTCACTGCAAATAAAAACCCTCAAAAACCTGCAAATGAGCCCGTGGATCCCTCAGAACTGGGCTCACTGCGAATAAAAACACAAAAACCCCTCAAAAACCTGCAAATGAGCCCATGGATCCCTCAGAATTGGGCTCACTGCGAATAAGAACACAAAAACCCTCAAAAACCTGCAAATGAGCCCATGGATCCCTCAGAAATGGGCTCACTGCAAATAAAATCCCACAAAAACCTGCAAGTGAGCCCATGGATCCCTCAGAAATGGGCTCACTGCGAATAAAAACACAAAAAATCCTCAAAAACCTGCAAATGAGCCCATGGATCCCTCAGAAATGGGCTCACTGAGAATAAAAACCCCTCAAAAACCTGTAAGTGAGCCCATGGGTCCCTCAGAAATGGGCTCACTGCAAATAAAATCCCACAAAAACCTGCAAATGAGCCCATGGGTCCCTCAGAAATGGGCTCACTGAGAATAAAAACCCCTCAAAAACCTGCGAGTGAGCCCATGGGTCCCTCAGAAATGGGCTCACTGAGAATAAAAACCCCACAAAACCCCACAAAATCCCACAAAAACCTGCAAGTGAGCCCATGGATCCCTCACAAATGGGCTCACTGCAAATAAAACACAAACCCTCAAAACCCTGCAAATGAGCCCATGGGTCCCTCAGAAATGGGCTCACTGCTAAAAAACCCCACAAACCCCCTCAAAACCCTGCAAATGAGCCAGCAGAGCCTTTTGTGATGCTCCTTTTGGGGTGTGAAGAACTGTGAGGCCTTAAGGGGTCCCCAGTGGGAACTGGATGCTGCCCTTAATTTTAGGATTAACACAAAAGTATCCAGCCCCCAATCCTGACATGGGGTGAACTGCTTCAGCCCCATCCCTTTTTTTTTTTTTTTTTTTTTTTTTTTTTTTTTTTTTTTTTTTTTTTTGCTGTTGTTACACTGAATTAAATCAGCCTTTTTAAATTTTATTTTATTTTTTTTCCCCAATGGTTTGCAACTCTTCCTGACCCCCCCAATTTTCTCCCAAAGGAAGGAGACAAAGCTCTGAGCAGGCTGGTTTTTGCTTGTGGAGGACAAGCATTTCATTGCCAATGGTGATGCTTCATTTTTGAAGTGTTCAAAAGGTAAAGATGAACTCAGAATTAAATCTCAGTTTCTGTGTGTTCCCAGCACTTTGTTTCATCAGAGAAAAGAAGACAAATCTCACTCCCATTCTGGTTATTTCCCACACACACACACACAAAAAAAAAACCATTTTTGACCACCATAATAAGCTTTTAACTGATGCAACAGTGCTCTTAGGGCAGTATTACAAAATAGCTGGTAAGTGCTTCTTTCTGTATTTAAATATTGTGGAAAAAATAAGTTATAACTGTTATAAGGCAGGACATTCATTACTTTTTTTTTTTTTAATTGTTGAAGTCACTTTGTATGTTTGGTTAATGTTTCTGCAGTATTTATTAAAATACCATTTTTTCCTTTGAATTAAAAAAAAATACAACAAAAAAAAGGAATTTTCTTGTAATGGAAATAACCTTTCTGTGGTAGTTCATTAATAATGGTGTGTTCATTAATAATTGTGCTGGGGTTTGAGTAGGAATCTTTCTCTTGCAAAAACCTTTTGGGCATGAAATTTTCCACTTTGCTGTGGGTTCCTCTTGGTTTGTTTCCCAAAAAATGCCAGAGGCAGAGGAGCAAAGCAAACACGTGGGGGTTGCTTTGCTTTGCCTCTCAAGCTGAATTCTCACATTTTCAAATTCAGCTTTCAGGTTGTTCTTTGCCAGAAAAACTCATTCCCAGATGAGTGCTGGCACCACTGGGGGATCCCTGGAATTCTGAATTGTCCTGGAATTCCTGTTGGGACACAGAACCTGCAGCTTATCCTCCTGAGGGCTTCTCCTGGTGGCAATCCAGTCAGGAAATCTTGGAATTGTCTCCTGTGGTGCTCTCATCTCAGAATTCCCAGCACTTTTTCATCTCCCTGTTCCTTTGGACTGCCCTGCTGTTCCCAGTGCCCCAGCAGCTCTGTGGGTGCTGTAATTAATGAGTGAGGGGTTAATTAATTGCCCTGCCCTCTCCCTCTGAAGGTGTCCGTGGTGTTTCCATCTGTGCCAGGCTGAGGCTCCTCCCCTGCTGGATTTAAACCCCAAACTGAGCCAGCAGGAGCAGATCCCTGCCCTTTCCTCCCTGGAATCTCTTCCCAGAAGGGATTTTCCCAGTTCATGGCTCCTCTTGGAGGGTTTGTGGCCTCTCTGTCCGAGCTGCAGCCGCACCTGGGCCACTCCTCTTCCTCCCAGCCCTGCTGGTCCCACACCAGGCTCCTGCTGCTCCTCCTGGGGTTCCACCTCAGGGAATTCTGCCTGGCTCTGCTGAGGCTGAGGAACACAAAAGTCTCTTCCTGGAGCCCCCACTTTCGAGCTCCCCCAAATTTGGTAGGAATTTTTGATCTTTCGTGGTGCTCCTGGGTCACTCCCCAGTGGAGGGTGCTGTTAAAGGACTCTCAAACCATCTCCAGAAAGGAAATAAACCCAAATTTAACGTGCTGAAATTTGAAATTTGATGGATATTTAGGGGTTTTTTCCACAGGAAATAACCCCAAATTTAATGTGCTGAAATTTGATGGATATTTAGGGGGTTTTCCACAGGAAATAACCCCAAATTCAACGTGCTGAAATTTGAAATTTGATGGATATTTAAGGTTTTTTCCACAGGAAATAACCCCAGATTTAACATGCTGAAATTTGAAATTTGATGGATATTTAGGGGGTTTTCCACAGGAAATAACCCCAAATTTAACGTGCTAAAATTTGAAATTTGATGGATATTTAGGGTTTTTTTCCACAGGAAATAACCCCAAATTTAACGTGCTGAAATTTGAAAATTGATGGATATTTAGGGGTTTTTTCCACAGGAAATAACCCCAAATTTAATGTGCTGAAATTTGATGGATATTTAGGGTTTTTTCCACCCAGATTGGTGGTGGCTTCAAGCTCCAAGGCTATTTTGGGACTTTGGTGGATTTGGGGTCACGTGCTGGCATTTCTTTGCCTCATCCTCACCTAGCCTCTCCTAAGGAAGGGATTAATTACTGAAAATCAAATAATTATTAGTTCTCAGCTTGTTTAATTTCTTCCTTCCAAACTCCTCTCTTAAAAGATTTATGACCCTATTTTTCCACGGATTCTCCATCTCATCCCACCCTTGTGCCAGCCTTCCTGAAAAAGCCATGGAGAGGCTGCAGCTGGAGCAGTGGCTGCTGCCAATTTAAAAGCTCAAACAGAATATTTAAAAAAAAAATTTTATTATTTTCCTGCAGCTCCTTCATCTTCCCAGCAGGTCCTAAAGTGTCCAAAATGATCCTGATCCTTGGGATCTGGCACAAGGAATGTTCTGCCAAGTGGGTTTGGTTTTTTTTTTAGTTTTGGAGGATGAGGGATAAGAAATAATCTGAGGAGAAGAGGCTGTTCCTTTTCCTGGGAACAGCCCCCCTGGAGCCAGTCCTGAACCTCCAGGTGCCGCTTTGGGATAAAAGTTAATTATTTTACTCATTTTACAGCAAAATATAAAAAAAAATATGGGGGTGGGGTGGTAGCAGTAACCTGCTGCAGTGCGCATTTCTGAAATAAAGGGGAATTTGGGTGTGTTTGCAATGAAATAATGGCAATAATATTCAATATTATGAAATATTTACAGGTGGGGGGGTCGAGTTGTGCCCTGTGGGCCTGGGAATGTGGCCTCAGCCTGGATTTTTGAGGGAAAAACCCCAAGAAAAGCTTCAGGAGGAGGAGGAGGAGGCTGGAGCTGAGCAAAGAGCCCGGGTGAAGGAGCAGGAGGAGAAATAAACCCCAGGGATTGCAGGGCAGGAATGCAGGATTGGGGTCCTGGCAGGGATGGATCCTCAGAGGATGCTGAGTCGAGGGCTCTGCCTGAAAAACCAGCGGGGACATCCCGGGGACACCCTCGGGGAGCGGGGACAGCCCCCGCGGGGCCTCGGAGCTGGGGACAAGGTGACAGCGGCCACGGAGGGACCCAGCGGGATCGGGAGGGAGCTCCGGGAGAGCCTCGCCCCGATCCTACAACCCCTGCGCCTCCGGGGCCGGGGCCAGAGCGCTGCCAGGGTCCCCTGTCCCCGGGACTGTCCCCGGGAGTGTCCCCTGTCCCCGGGAGTGACCCCGGGAGTGTCCCCTGTCCCCGGGAGTGTCCCCGGGAGTGTCCCCTGTCCCCGGGACTCTCCCCGGGAGTGTCCCCTGTCCCCGGGAGTGTCCCCGGCTGTGTCCCCTGTCCCCGGGAGTGTCCCCTGTCCCCGGGACTGTCCCCGGGGCTGTCCCCTGTCCCCGAGAGTGTCCCAGGGAG
>VZUI01053847.1:0-27407 GCA_013401135.1 Cettia cetti
ACACCTGTGTCACACCTGGGGTGTCACACCTGTGTCACACCTGGGGTGTCACACCTGTGTCATACCTGGGGTGTCACACCTGTGTCACACCTGGGGTGTCGCACCTGTGTCACACCTTAAGAACTCTCCAAGAAAAGCAAAGGAATCCGAGTAGCTGGAGGTGATGCCATCCATGCCAGCATCATGCCTCCTCCACACTTCCTTATTGGCTCTAAGATCCATAACCCTTGCAGACACACAAAAAAATATCCATAGTAACCAGTGTGGTGCTCTGCAGTAACTGCCTGGTCCTTTTACCTTCTCCCAGCACCTGCTTTCATTGTGAAGAGATCACTGCCACAGAGAGCTTTGGAAAAAGCTTATGTTCATAAAGGAATTTGTATTAGATACTGGTTTGTGTGACTTACTGTATTTTGTAAGGGTTTTTTTCCCTTTGGGAATTGTGCGTTATTAATGAGCAGTTTTATGCTTTACTTCTAGTACACGTATACCTTGTAATAGATGTGCTTTTTGTTTGTTTGTTTTCTTTTATTCTCTATACAGAGACAGTTAACATAAGGTAGATACTCTCTGGCTGAAATTCTGATTTTGCCTACCAATTAATTTATGGATAAATCCATGTCATAGCTGGTGCAAAATTTTTCATCAGTTGTGTTGTTATAATCACCCGATAGTCTCTCTACTTTGGCAGAATAAAAGGTCCTGAATAAGACTAATGCTAATTGGGCCTTAAATTGAGGGTAAATAGTGCACTACATATTTCCCTACCACCATTTCTCTCAGCCCTTCTTGGTGTTGGGACACTGGAGAAGAGCATTGGCTACACACACAGCCACCTGCAGCCTCAGCCACCTCTGTAGCTGTGCTCTGATATCCTCTGCATTTACTTGATCAAAATTATGGTGGACCAGATAAACTGCAAAGAACTTTTCAGTTATTTCTGCAGAGAGACTGATCCAAATGCAATCCTCCTCTAAAAGAAATGATCTGGATGAAAATACTTGTATTTTCCTCTATGTCCATCCTGATATGTTTGGAAAAATAAGGGATCTGAGATTAACACTTACAAAAGTGCATACATTATACCCCCTTTGTGACAATGGCAGCTGTCTATCTCAGTGGTTATTAGTGATCTTCCTGCTCCAGAAGCCTCCTCCCCTGTCCAAATAATTTCCTCTCTTCTGTTTCACTGAGAACTCTGTCCAACTTCTTAGTAATTGCTGTGTACAATGTAGACATAAAAAGATAAGTTACAAAGCTTGTGCAGGACTTGGTGTTGTAATTTAACCATCTTTTGTGCCTGATTATGGATTTTACAAAAAACAGAGTGAAAATAATCTGGCCTCTTAATGTATAATTCAGCATATTGTAGCAGCTATTTTAGACACCTGTTTTTATAGTTTTACTACAGCTGTGATTTCTGTATGAGGACTGTCCACTTGAAGAAGCAGTGAGGTTAACACATCAAAATGATTTTCTAAAGTCAGTTCTATTCCACCACTTGTATTGTGAAAGTAAAGCAACAAAAACAAAACCTCAACCACTGGCTGGGAAGAAACAGCTTTTCTCAGCCTCAGGAGTTCTCTTCTGTAAGACAGGCATTTCTTCTAGTCCTCCTTTTGCAAAAGTAGTAAATTACTAAGAAGATAATATATATACAGTACAATAGTCTATTTTGATAGCAGACTATCTAGGCTAATTAAGCTAACTAGAAATTCTAGGGTTGCAGTGATTTCTCTTTATTGATACACTGATGATAATACTGTTTACATAACACTTGATGTTTGAAATCAATACGTGCCAGTGTCCAGTGATTTGCTAATCTAGTTTCTGGTCTAATCCTGTCCTACTTTTTGCAGCATTCTCTGACTTCATATTATAAATCATATTGTCTTTCTAAAGTGATTGCCAAGTAAACCAAAAATGTGTTTTACACTGCTATTGCACTGCTCTCGTCTTTATATACAGTAGTTTTTATAAAGATGTCCTTAGGTTTTAATAAATGAGTGTAATGTAAACCAATCTCTGTAATAAACCTTGCTTTAGTGTTTCAAAGGCTGTCTGGAATAGCTGTAGAGATTTGAGCTTCTGAGTATTCCAATAGCTTCAAAATTTGTGGCTTCCTTTCCATCTGCAGGAAATCCCAGAACTCCATGGTCTGTACAAGGTAAAATGAGGAGAGCAAATTTAACCTAAAAATGGATTTAGGGATGGGGGGAAGGGGCAGGCCCCAAAAAGCCAAATCATACCACAAAGAATCACTAAAGCCATTGCATAAATCAATACAGGTTCCATTTAGTCTGCATCACATTTCCAGCAGTTTCTCGTATCAGATATTTAAGAGGGAAGTGTGGGACACTGAATAGAGACTGCTAAGAAATAAACATAATCTTTCCACTACTCAAGGGAAGCTGAGAAGGCCAAACTGCAACTGAGCAGAAAGAAAGCCACATTTTGACTTTCACACATGAAGTACTCTGTCCCACATGGCTCACCTCCCAGCTGAGGCAAACACACTTTAGTTTGCTCTGTACAAAAAGGCAGCACCAACAATTCTCAGGGAAAAGAGATTTAATTTGTTCTTTGCTTCCAGGCTGAAGGATTTGGACAGTTTCCCAAGAAAGGTTTAGATTTTCTAAACACTCTCTCAAGTCTCTTTGTCACCTGTTGTTTAGGAGGCATCATTACCAATGTTCCCAAAATACTGAGGGTGCTGAGCTGAAATTTCAACTCTCCTGTTAGTAGAAGGGACTGTTTTTGACAACATCGCCTCTTGGGATGGATTGCTTTCCTTTACAGAGAGTTCTTGCTCTGTCCTGCTGCCCCCAACCCTTAGTTTTCCTCTGCTGTTTTCCTGTCCAGGAGTTGCTGTCCTCTTTGGCCCATCCCAAATCCTTGATATCTGGCTGAAATCCTGGCATTTATACACTTACACATTTATATTTATATACAGCAGATACCTTTTCACATTAGAAATTATCCTTCAGCATCAGATCACTAACCTCAGACCAGAGACTGTGCAGTAGGAATATACCTAAACAATCAAAAATAGATTTTAAGGCCAAGTTTTAAAGGAAGAATGAGAAATCCTTTGTAATGTCACTTATTTCATGTGCCAGAGTGCATTTGTGCAGCTTCTGTGACAAAGCACATCAGCTCTAAAGTAGAAAAGGATCATTTTCATTAAAGCAACACTTCAGTCAATCTTAGGGGTTTTGCAACTGTAAGAAACTACAATTGCACTCCACTGTGCTAAAATTTATGGAACGTATTGCAGAAAGAAAGAGAACAAAAGAAGCTTTAAAAATACATAATTATGTAAAATTACAAATAATTGCAACCCCCCTCTCAAACTGCACCTGCAATTGTGAAAACAGTTAAATATACAAGACAAAGTAAATCGATGGATTGGGTGTGTTACAGCTCCCTCACCAAGTTTCAACAATTTTTGTGATGTGCTTCTAGTAATTGAATAAGGATTATACTCAGCACATTTTGCTCAGCAGGAACAGCTTTTATATACCAAGCAGCAAATTAGATACCTCTGGAATTTCCACAGAAGATGTTAAAACGCTGATAGTGACTTACAACCTGACATTATCACCAAGCCAAAAACAAACAGAAGCATTACTGCCAGTTCCTTTAAACTGTTTATCCTTACTAGAAAGCAGAGATTTAATTAATTTGCTGGTTGTTCACACATACAGAAGGGCAGGGAGAGAAAAGAGAGCTGATTTGATTTTTATTTCCAAGAAAACAAAATCCTGTCACTTACCCAAGCTATTCCAACAATTAATTTAATTTGGATAATAATAATAAAAAAAAAACTTACTGGTGGGAAGAGGGGGAATATACCAATATATTAGGTATGAATACCTACTGCTGCTGCTCTGATGTAGTGAGAATTAGCAGTGACAATCAGGTTTAAATCCTTGGCTTTGACAACATACAAACAAAAAAAGCTTGATCCAGGTAACAACTGAGAACACTCAAGCCAGCTACACAGATTTAATTTAAGGCATTCTTGTGCATTACATGGGTTTTGTTTGTTTTGACTACCTCATAGTTGCTGCTTAAAAATGCCATTTTTTCATGTGAGGCTACTGAAAACAGTTGAAATATTTGAAAAGCTGTGTTCCATTTTACCTCAAGGTTTTTGCTCACCTGCATAAGGCCTACCTCCTCTGCTCTCCAGTATTTGCTGTCCTGAGAATTAAAAATATTGAATCATTACTACTATTACTGTGCAGTATCAAACTGCTCCCTGCAAAGCCACCTTCCTCAAGCACGCCTGGCTTTTGTTGGAAGAATTTATGTTGCAAAATTATGCTGCTGGGATGGGTGGGAGCACAGTAGGAAGTGCCACCTCCAGTGAGTCAGTGATAGCAGGGGTTTGCTGTATAAACTCCATTATCATTTTAACCACACAGTCCACCTCCTATTTCCCTGAGTGAATGTGCTCCCAGCAGCCACCAGAAAAAGCCAGCTGGGAATTTATCTAGCAAGGAGACACAGCATCCCTCTGCTGGATCTGCTATTATTATGCAGATGGAGGAGCTCAAAGACATTTCACAACTTCTCCCTCTTCTTTGCTAGCTGCATGGGTGTTTGTTAAAGAAATCATCTCCAGCTAATAAAAACCTTAAAAGCCCCAAACCCTAAGGAAAGAAATCATGCAATACTGCGAGTCTCGCAGGTTTTGTTTTGTTATACTACCCACAGAAATGCCATATAAATAAAAGGCACTGCTTAAGCCACAGGCGCATTTTTATGGAGTTTCTGGGCTGTAGCTCAGTGGCACAGGAGGTCACTTCTGTTTGTGCTTTGCAGTCATCATTCCTCCTTTTCACATCTTCCCCCCCATGGCCCATAAACAAGGAGCACTCTAGGCATGGCAGGCAATGCTTTTGCACTCCTGGAGGTGCTCCCACCCTCCCTGAGACCCAGCCATGCCTCACGGCCCCTAGCAGGCAAAGACTTTTCTTCAAGGACCAACAGCTTCACCTTCTAAAGCATTGGCCCTCCCAGTGTGTGCAGGGAGGTGTCTGTGCCCAGTCATGCCATCACTGCCTGCTGCCCTTGGCTGGGGAGCTGCACCTTTGCCTCAGGTCCTTCAGTGCCACGCTGACAAAAGGGGAACCACAAAAGTTTGGAAGAAGTGTCCAGAAGTGGAACTGTTTCTGGACAGAAATAAAACAGGAATACTTAGACTACTTGAACACACTTTCAGCTCCTCCTGCCAATCTCTAGTGTTCAGACAATAGGAAAGCAGGCCATGGGATAACCACTGGTATTAAGAAATCTCCTTTCTTCTCAGCCATACATTCCTTGCTGGCAGGAACGGACAATTTGGGCGAATCCAGTTTTTTGTTTCACTTTTTCTTTGCAACACCTAAAGAAAGAATATTTTGGCTGGACTATGCTCTTTCCTAGCCAGCTGCAAAGTGCCATTCCTAACATTTCTAACACCAGCCCACACTGAAGGTCCAGCGTGCTCTGGACCAAGCCTTGTTCCGGAAAAGACTCTGTCAGAGCTGTGTAAAACTTGCAACCTGATGCTATGGGCAGATTTTTACATGGCCACATCCCAAGGTTTGTCCCAGAGTCCCTTGTGCTGTCCTCTCCTCCAGGGCACAATCCCTGGAACACTGCCCTTCCCTTTGCCAGGTGTCCCCATGTTGCAGGTGTGGTTTTCCAGCCCCACCTCTCTCTGCCTCACTCCATCACCAGGCAATGAGGCATTTCCCTCTGTTTTCTAGGGAGCCAGGAACATCTGCATGCCCTAAGGGAAGGAACCAGTTTTTAAAAACACTTTTAAGTGTGAGCTTTCCATCTGTGATTCAAACCCACACTCTGCTGCTCCAGTGCAACCCAGTTAGCACCACAAGGTTGGGCTTTGGCTTTGCTGCTGAGGTGAATTGAGGAGAAAAACCTCGGGGAGCTGGCAAGCGACAAATAAATTTGGAGCAGAGTAGGGTAAAAACAGCAGGGTCTGAAGGAAGGCCAAGCCTGGTTACTGTGAGCCCCTGAGCCAGAGGGAACCCCAAGCCCCTGTTTGCACATACCCAAGCAGCAGCCTCGTAGCTCAGCCAGGCTCCTTTCCCAGGCAAAGTCAAACACCCAGAGATCACCTCGGATCAATGGGAGCTGCCGCTCGCCCAGGGCATGTGAGCACCTACCAAGGATGTGTCTGTCTGCAAGCATGAAAAATGGCCTGGCCCAGACCCAGAGACTTTCAGCCTGCTTGGCTGAGAGACTCTGGCTCTCCCTCACTGTGCCATGTCCCAGCTCGAGGCACTGGCTTGGCCATCCCCTGCAAGCCTGTCGAGCTTACATCATTAATTCCTCCAGTGCTGCTATAGGAAAACGAGTGCTACAAATGGCTACTCACTAAAAGACACATAAAAAACTTCAGAACTAACAGGAAAATACAAAACTAGGTGGCAGGGGGCATCTGCAAAAACATGAAGCTTTTGCCAAAGCAACTGCAGGATTTTATTTATTTTTTGCCATTTCTGCCACGTTTCTCATCTAAGAAAACCTACCCTGGCATACCCAAAGCCATTGGCTGTAGCTGAACTAACTACTCATGGGTTTCCATGTGCTTTGTGGCTCCAAGCTACAGATAGAGAGGTAGGGTGGGATACATTTGGTGGCAGCCAGGTCTGAGCAGGTCAGCATTACACCTGGAGCCTCCAGGACATTCTGAGAAGAGAGTATGAAACAAAAGGTTGGGCTGTTTCTTCCATGGACTATATCAGAGAGAGGACAGCAAGAAAATTGCTCTACCTGAAGAATATTGCTCAGTCTTCTCTTCAGGCCCTCCTAGCAGGGACTTCTTGGGTGTAAATATGAGGGATTTCTTCTAATGCCTTCATCTGATCTCCAGGTCAAGACACGTACATAACAGAACAGCAAATTCAAGTCCTCAGGGAAAGCTTTATGAAAACTGCTGTGGCTGATGCATTCCCAGAATCTGCTGCTTTAATCCTCCCTTGTTGGAAAAGAAAGGAACCCAGTAACAGGCTGGTAATTAATTCTGCAACAATACTCAATAAGGAAAAGTTTGGTTTTAATAAACAGAAGAGAACTGCTGATTTAACACAAACATATTCAGTTAGAAGGACATCTCGAAAATATTTATATTAGGAGCAAGAACAAAGCAATAATAACCACACTCTACAGGAAGTATTGCTTGCTGTCTGGTGATTAATAAACCCCAGGAAAGAATAAAATGGATGGTCTAAATTTGTCTTCCCTGTTTTCCATAAACTGAAACACACAAAGGAAATAAATGCCTATGGTGAAACCAAGGCCAAAATTTTGCTGTGAACTTATGTTATTACAGGAATGTCTTGAAATGCCCCTCCTCAAGGAGCTCAAGTGATTTGTTATAATGGTGATAGAGCAACAATGGGGAAGACTTCTAAAACAGTGGAGACTTATCCAGTTTTTATAAACTGTCTGTCAAGCAGAGGAACATTTCCTCCCCTGCCAGTCTCTGCGGCTGCAGCTCCATCAGAAATCAGTGGGAGCTCAGGCACATGCAGCCTCAGCTAGCAGCAGCACTCAGTCCCTACCAAAACATGCTAAAGAATGTGCTAAAATTCAGTTGCAGTATTTCTCTTGAAAACATTAAGTGTAACAGGAAATACAATGTCATATGGGCAGTAAAAGTTTTAATGTCTTTTCATTATCCTTTGTGTTTCAATAAACTGTTGGAAAGCGAACTACAGAACACCCATGGATGTTCATCTTGGAATACTTCTTTTATCTAAAACATCCTCTCTCCAAATCTGCCTGGCAATATGTTCTGAGAAATCAGTCTGTCATCGAGAATGTGCCAGACACATTTTCTGACCCCAACGCCAGACCACAACTGGAGGTTGTGTGGGTTTTTGGCTGCCAGAAGCTTTCTCTGAGCCCTTGGGCTGCACAGTTCAGCTCTCACCATCTCAGGTCCTGTTGTGTTCTAACCCTAGCCAGCAACCAAACACCACAAAGTCATTCCCACCAGTGGGATCAAGGAGAGAATTGGAAGGATAAAAGCCAGGATACTCATGGGTAGAAATAAAAACTGTTTAATAGGGAAAGCAAAAGACACACACAAAAGCAAAGCAAAACAAGGAGTTAATTCCCTGCTTCCCACGGGCAGGCAGGTGTTCAGCACCTCCAGGAGAGCAGGGCCTTTCCTCTGGAAGAGTGATTTAGGAAGACAAACATCATCACTGCAAACATCCCCTCCTTCCTCCTTCTTCCTCCCCCTTTACATACTGAGCACGATGTCACAGGGTCTGGAGCATCCCTTGGGTCAGTCAGGGTCACCTGTCCTGGCTGTTTCTCCTCCCAAACTCCCAGGCACCCCCAGCCCCTCCCCAGTGTGGCCTTTGAGGGGCAGGAAAGGCCTTGGCTCTGTGCAATCCCTGCTCAGCAATAACATCAACAGCTCTGTGTTATCAGCCCTGTGTGCAGCACAAACCCAAACCACAGCCCCATTCCAGCCCCTGGGAACGAAACTAACTCCAGCACAGGTCCCTAAAAAGAGGCATATGTCCAAATCTGACATTGCAAGGAAACAACCTGGAAACATTTATGAAGTTTTCAAGTGCTCTGATGAAGACAGAGAAAGACAGAGTCCATATGGATTTACAGGAGGACACTGGTTAAAATATATATATATATATATATTGCAGTAATTTAAATATGTTTTTCTAGACCTCTCTTTTACACACTGTGGATACAAATCTGTCCTTTGCACTGCATCAGGAAGTTTTGAAAGGAGTCATTAATTCATCTCTGTATTTGATGTGCCCTTTTTGAGTGTCAGCTTCCTTTCCACAGGCAAAGTCCCCCAAGCCCAGCTGTGACATTCCTGTGCTGCATCCATCAGTCACGTCATACAATGCTCCTTGCTTGCACCACAGCAGCTGGAAGGTGGAATCCTCAGCTGGCATGTGGGAACTGCCTCTTCCAGACAGCTGGAATTGCTGTAACAGCCTCCTCTGCAACCAGCTTTTCTGGAGGCTGACTGAAGTGTAGAAATCACAAATATATAAAAGAGGAGGTGGAAGCATTCAGCATCAAAGCAATGGGCAGAAGGGGGTTGTTTGCTTTTAAGTTTGGAGTTGGGGGCTTCCCTGGGGTTTTGCTTTGTTCTGCTTTGGATTTTGAGCAGCACATGGACAGTGGGGTCTGTCTGGCATGGTTCAAAGGCAAAAGAGTTGGCAAAGGTCCCAAGTGCCAGGAGAGTGGGAGGTTGGAGCACGTGGCAGTCATGGCAGAGCTGCAAACTCCCTTGTGTCATCGATTTTACTCTAGCAAGTCATTCACCTGTCCCACACAGATCTCTGCTTATCATTAACTCTGGCCATGCTGCAGGTTTCAGTGCCAGAGTCAGAAGTGTGAAATGCCCAAAGAATTTGTGCCCAAAGTAGTTCCTCTGTGGCAGAGGAACTACTGGCACACCTGCACACCACTCTGAGAGCAAAAGACTGCTCTGAGTCCAAGATGAAAAGTGGTTTTTAGTCACTTCACTCTTCCCATTTTCAGTTTCTGCTTCAAAAATGAAACTCTGACTCTTTATTTCTCATTCTTTAGGTGTTGGATGCTCAGTAGTTACCCCTTATACACCCATGAGGGCTTTGGCTGTGCTTCAGGACCAAACAGTAATAGATGGAACCTACAGGACACAACAAGAGCATTGTGTGGCATTAACACCAAATTATACATATGTCCCATACTCCTTGATTTTAGTCTTGGGTCTAATGAATTCCCAGAAAATTTGCCATAAACATTCAAAATCCCTAAGAAATCAGTGGTAGTCCAGGAGAGAGGCAGGAAGGATTTGGGCAATGTACTTCATCAACTTGACAGAAATAGAGGTATATGGTAAGTTACACTTGTGACACTTACAAAGGCAAGTCTGAAAAAAGCAGGAGGAGATAATTTTTTAATTCTCAGTGTGAATCCCCAAAATAAAGAGCTTTATTCTTTGAAATAAAAAACAATCATTTATTCCAGCTGTGTTCACATCCTTTTTGCCTTCCAGGGTTAATCTGCTGAAAAGCTTTTAGCTAAGATTAATGTATATCCAGCTGTCTCTGGATATTTCTGTTTTATCCAAAAATTAACACACAGCAAACAAACAAATATTGGCAATAACATATTAGCAAGAAAAGGAACATTCCAATTCAAAAACAATGCCCACAACATTGCATTTCATTTTGGAAGAATAAAGCAAATTGAATTTGTTTTCTAAAGCGGAAAAAAAATTGAGATGGGGTGAAAAAGGGTGCTCTGCTAATTTATTGCATTGTCAGAACACAAGGAGATTAAAGAGATTAAGACCTGGGAGTTTGAAGTTGCTGGTTGCCTGCATGGTACACGTAGAGATAGTGCCCGTGGGGCTGCCCATGCCACAATGGTTTCCACCTCGTACCAGCAAACCCCTTAAAACCTTCTGCAGAAGAACACAACCTTCACTTCAACGTGTTCAATCACTCCTTGTTGCCCAGCCAGTTCCTCAGGTTAATTAGGTAATTGTTGCCCCCCATGTAGCTGTTAAGATCCAGTTATTAAAATTTTTAGAGATGCTGAATTAAAGTACAAATGAGACCATATGCCAAAGTGACATTGGATTTTATTTACCAGTAAATCTGACAGAGAGAGAGAAATAGAAAAGAGGTGGGGGGAGAGAGAGATAGTGACAGAGACAGATGAAGTAGAAAATACATCTCTCTGTGGATCCCAACAGCATCCCATTGATCCCCTCCATCTTGTTTTCTTGATGGTGAGGGTCCCCCAAAAACCATAGAGTTCAGTGGATTAATATACATTTGGGCCAGGTGGGAACTCCCAGATACATCCCCTGGGAGGTTTGACACTGCCTTGCAAGACCCTGGGTCTGTTGCATCACTTTGCATCATGTGGGGTCTCCTGCTGCAAGGCCTCAGGAATCAGTCTGGGCGTGCTTTGGGGGTCTTTGATGGATTACAACCCCCTTAGCAGCTAGTTTTGTTAAAGAGGTTCATCACAAAAACACCACAAAACAAAAAATAATCTATCATGGAACTGCACATGTGAAAGCTGAGCAGCTCAGAATGAACATCCGTAACCAGAACAGAGAGAAAAAGCCAACCAAGTCTGCACCAATGAAAATACTTTGATCTGACCTCAACATGCCAGTTTTTAAGGTATCTTTTAAGGCCTGCTGGATTCCTCGATACACTGTCAAATACAACCTGTGTGTATTTGGCTTACTATTTTTTACTTGTAGCTTTCCATTTCCTTAGTCACCATATGGGATTTTTCTCAGGGCAAAGTTGCTCTCATTTCACAGCTGACACTGTAAGTATCACCCTTCCTTTAAAAAAAAACAAAACAAAAAAAAAACCAAAAAAAACCACAAAAAACAAACAAACAAAAAAAAAACCACAAAAACAAACCCAAAAAATCTGTGCTTTTTGTAGCCCATTTATTGTTCCTCTATGTTTAATTAAACACCAACAGCAGGCCCTGTGATGTTTTTCTTTCTGAGATTATGGGGGGCTCCTTCCAACTCAATGGAAAAAAGGCAAACAGAGCAAGGTTCACTTTCCAGAGGAGCACCACGGAATAGTGGAGAAAGTCTGTGGTGTGGTGAGAGGTTAAGTGAATGCTGTGCAGAAATGCTGGCCAGCCTGAGTAGCAGGGATAAGGTCAAGCCCATAGGGACCAAAGAGAATTCAATTTTTTAACTGAGTTTTTTTCATATAAAAATGCTGCTTCAATTCTACCAAAATTGGAAGAAAAGAGTCTCATGAAAATGAAGCTGGACCTTATTCTATCACAAATGTTTCAGAAAGGCACATTCCAACATAGATTTAAAAAAAAAAAAAACAAACCCAAAACTCCAATCTTTCAGGCTGTATGTGCCACATTAAATTTTCCCTCTAAAGCTTAAAATGGTAATAAAATAGATTCTTGCACACAGTCTCTGCAAATACTGAACTTGGTGTGAGGAGGGGGAGCTCTCCCCAGATCTCAGCTTTTTTTCAGAGTGAACCAAGCTGTTCTCTGATCAGCACTGCAAGCAGATATATAACTTTAGATACTACTCAAGTCCTTGTCTGTGGTGATCCACAGAAAGTGTTCATCTGTTACAGTAAAAGGGAAGTTTAATTGGAGCTGAAGAAGTTTTCCTCATGTCAGCAGCTAGCACAAGAACCAGAACGAGTATTTTCTTCGTGGAGCTGTAAAAAGATCAGTCCTAAATGTTATCACACACAAAACTTTTACTAGCGTTTTTCCTAAATAAAGATAGGAAAGATTTTTTTTTACATCAACTTACAAGGAAAATACTTCAGGATGATCAGTTATAAAGATTTGTAAAGGCTGACAAGGAACAGGAAATTCAGACTTCATAGAAGCTGTGGAAATAGTACCGAATGTGTAAAAACAGTTATCAGAACAACCCTAAACATGAATCTCTTTACTTTTTGGGGGGCCTGGTAGTGTTTCCCTGTGAAAGCACAAGCCTTGCCACATCCAAACCAACCAGCCCTAAGGAACAATTGAAAAATGGTACACAAAGAGGGAAACATTCCCAAATGTGCCAGGCCACTGCAATATCCAAGCATCTCCAAAGGGCCTGGTAAAGGTACTAGGGCTAAGTGATAACTGATGTGCTTTAAACTGTACCAAAAAATCCAATTAAAAAAAATAAAGACAACAACAGAGGGAAGGACATTAAAATGTGGATGTCTTGGATGAAATAACATGTCAGCATAGCCAAAACTAGTAATGACAAGATATTGTTTGAATTTTAATGCAGGTACATTGCAGGTGGAAAGCAGCAAGTCCCCTTTAAATAGCATTTCACTTCTAAAGGGAAATAAATACAAGAACCAAAAACCAAACACAAAAAGCCCTTTCTCACAGACACTCAGGTGTAAAAGAGGCTCAGATATTTGTGCTATTCCTGGATCACTGCTACAACACTACTTCTACCTCGTCCTTTTCTGCTCATTAATAGTTGCTGTTGCTTTCAATTGAGAGTGCAGCAATTCAGCAACATATCAGACATACATACCCAAAACCTGAGGGTTTAATATGGATTAAATCATTGAATGTCTTCTCAGTAATGCCAAAGTCTGGCCAAGTGTCAGCAGACCAATGGAAAAAAGAGTATTCATGATCTTCTAGCCTCCCTCAAGCTGCTCCCACTGCTCCCAAATCTGTCAAGGCTCTTCTGCATCCTCTGAAGTGCTGTAAAATTTATCCTCAGGAAGGATTCCAGGATGATGGTTCATCTTTTCTTACTTCCAGAAATCTGAGCCTACCCTGAAACTGCAGGGTTTCCATTGCAGCACCCTCCCCTGCAACTGGCCTAGTCCTCACAACATCTTCTAGCAATTTTGTCTTGGCAGGTTTTCTGCAAGGAAGCAGACTGCAAGAAGCAGACTTGTTCTCCTAAAACACATCTTTATAAAAAAATAGTTGGGGTCCTCTGAGTTCAAACAAACACTCCTCAACTGTTTTTCTTTGCATGGAAAACTCAATAACTGGCTCCTCTGAAAAGCCAGAGTGCAGATGTTGAAGTATTGCTTGAAAAATTCAGCTTCTTCTGTTTCTCATCCTTGGGTACACACGCGACCTCACGGCAACACGCACACCCAGCTGGGGCTTCAGCAGCTTCACAGGTCAAAATAAACACAATGAACCACAGAAAAGTCAATATAGGCTGCATGAGATTCTTGCCTTTTCTTCAAGGGAAGCTCTCTTTAACAGACTTTCTGCTTTATTTTTTATGGCAGCATCTGTCTCATTTTATCAGGCTTTTTTCCCAGCAACATACAGAGCCTTCTGTGGCTCTCTTTGGAGTCAGATTTGGTGCTCACTTGCAAAGTTAAAACGACAAATCATGAAAATGAGATGATGGCAAGCAAGCAAGGGGCTGAGACTGTCCACATCTGCAGAGCTGACAGGGTATGGTTCCATCATGTCCTTCCACCAAGGGCTTACTGGTGGCATGGAAGCACACTGGAATCACTTGGATGGGAAGCAGCACCCCAGATCAGTGGGATTCCCAAAACCTGGGAGAGATGCCCTGCAGTCTGCTGCTGTCCAGCATCCTCCACGTGGCCCCAGGATTTCCATTTGTGGCAAAAATCATAATTATTGCCAGCTTCTTGGCTTCTTCATCTTTTAATTCCAGATTGCTGACGGTATTAGGAGATGGTAATCTCTATTTTATTACTCCACTGCCATTTCATTTTGCACTCACTTTGTTTTATTTTCACTTAGTATTTTTCTTCTTCCTCCCTTTATTGCCTTCTTTTCTCAACTGTGTAACTGCATCAATATTTAAAGCTCTTTAAAGATTAAATTACATGTATAAAGAAAAGCAAGGCAGCAGGCTAAAGATACATCAATTACTGTTGCCTCATGATAACAGTAATGACAAAATACAGATCAGCTGCAGCTTCTAAAACATTTCCCCAAAAAGGATTGGTTCTTCCTCTAGCAGCATTAAAGGAGAATTTCATGTCCCCATTGTGGCCTGTTTGCTTTCTTATGTTTCCACCATAACACAGAACCCAACAAGCTTGTGTACCCAAAGGGCCACAGACAAAACCCCTTGCTCTGTCCCTCTGTCCATCCACTGTGCATGCCCTGCACAGTGGATTACCTGCAGCATTAATGAGTTCTCAGGACTTGCTGTAATAGCTCAGGACTTGCTGTAATAGCTTAACTTCATGAGGGCTATGGAGTAATTTATTAAATACAGCTCAAAGTCAAACACATTTCTGCCCATACTTTCCAAAATTTTAGTGCAGGTATAGTATATGTGGAATGCAGCACATCAGCTTTAAATAAATACAAGAACAAAAAAAGCAAACAAACAAACAAATAAAGCCCCTCTTACAAACAGCTTTCTGCCAGAAATCAAAATGGAATAAATAAAGCCAGTGCCTTGGACCAAAATACATCCCATGCAGCAGACAAGCTGAAGTGCAAATACAGGCACTTCCAGACCACAGTGCTGGCAGGAACCTTGGTGGGTCACCTCACCTACACCCAGGGCACACGACAGGGCCAAGCCCAGCCCAACAGACCAGCCTGACCCACACAGACCAAACTCAGCCAGGGAGGAGCCTCCATCCCCCCCAGCCCAGCACACACTGCCCTGGGATGTCTTCAGGGCCTCTGAGATTCTTCAGAAAGTCATTTACCACCCCCTGCTCTGTACCCAGCATAAGAAAGGACTGCCAACTTATTCTTTTTTTATACAATATCACTAAGTTGGTCCCCCTGACAGCCTAGGGATGATACAATCCCACTGTCTGACACTTCACCATCAAGGAACTGGTCATGTTTTCACTCAGGATGTTAACAGGGCTTGTGCAGAAGAAAGAGAGCAATAGTCTACATATATTAACACTGGCTCTTCACATAGTCTCACGGATTTTAAACATCACTGAGCAGCCTCCACCCAGGTCTCACCTTTCAAGAAGTGAAATCTCGCCACATCCCATCTTTCCAAGCCACTTAATCCCTCTGCCCAGATGTGGAGAATCCACCCACTCATCCATGTTTATCAGTCAGGCATCAACCAGGAGGGAAATGTTCAGCATAGGGGATGGAATTTTCCCCCAGCAGACACCAAACAACATCTGTGCCAAGCCAAATAATCAATGGAATGGTTGGGAAATGTCATCCCATGCTGGCTTTGTCTAGAAGTATAAATTCACATTAGAGAGGAGCCTCAATTCAAATGCCCTGCTCTTTTCAGAAACCCTGTGTTTGCTAGTGCTGTCTGTGCCAATCTGCTCTACTCTTCCTGACAGCTGTCCACTCCTCACATCCCCACTGTGCTGCCCAGACCTGGTGCTGTCCATCAATTCTCATCACAGGGTGAGAGATGCTTTTTGAAACTCACTATCACAGGGAGAAGAAACAGCCACAAAGCTAAAACATGCACAAAAATGGGCAAGCTATAGAGAATTTTTCTTCAAGGTGCAAAAATAGGAAGCTGGGAATAAATGACTAAGAAGCTAAGCCTAACCTGAAGTTTGAAGACAAAAAAGGGCCAAATGCCAGTGATAAAATTTCTTGAAGGCTTCCCACCAGGGCCCTTCGAGCACTTTGGTCACAGTCTGGTGCCTCCTCAAGGTCACCTGTAGCTGCAATGATGGTCAGTGTTTTCCCAATATTGTGCCACAAAATATTGTCACACAAGAGTCCCAGCAGCCATGGGGCATCACAGCCTCAGAGGCAAAGGGAGATGGGCAGGACTCAGATGCTCACAACAGACACAGGGAAATTGCTGCATTTTAACAAGCTGGGCAAAACAAAGACTCTTTGGTAGAATGAAATTACTTATGTCACTTACAGAGGTAAAATGCAATTGGGTAGGAAGGAAAGAAGTTCTCTCCAGACAGGATTTTCAGTGATTTTGAGGTTAAAAGAAAGGGGGGAACAAAAAAGGAGGTTTAAAATTCTAAAAATCAAGGTCTTCAGTATATTTACATATTGAGCTGGGGAGGCTTTTGTAGTGTCCTGGAATTCATCTTTATTGGAAAAAAATAAGAAGGAGCTTTTTGCAGCTAAAAGATGGGATCAGATTCAGCAGTGAAGCCAGCCATAGACATAAAAAAATAGGAAAATAATATAATATCAGAATTTTGGTTTACCTGCCACAGCAGCATGGAGAAAGAGGAGACTCTATAGCTTCTTGCCCCTTGGGATTTCACAAAGGCTACATTTATGCTTTTTGCCCTAACCTCTAAGTTAAAAGAAAATCTACACTGCAACCTCCAGCCTTCCAGAGCTCCTGATGGAAAAAAGGCCACTGAGTTCGCCAGTCTTCCCTGGGATTTGCTCCTAAAGCTTAGAAACTGCAAGTTTGTGTGCTTAGTTTGCACTGGAGCACAAGGAGCCAAGTGCAAGGGTAATGCTCTGCAGATGGTGCCAGATGGATGCCAGACAAACTCTTCATTTTACTGTCCAGGACAACTACTAAGCTTTTGCTTCCTGGTCAAACTTGCAAGGGATCCAACAAGAGCAACTTACCAGCTAGAGGGATGTGTCTTTCCAGTGCCAATTCAGGTCTTAAGTTTGTTAATTCTCCTCACGTAGCACAACTGGCAGAAGTAACAGAGTGAGATCAAAAGGAAAAGAAACTACACGAGAAAAAATGAAGTATGAAATAATGCTGGTAACAGACAGGCTGCAATTCATGATCAAAGGAATGAATCTGGCCCCAACTATATAAATAAAGAAGTATCTTTCCCCATTTCTGAAAGGAAGAATTTGTTGTTTGCCCTCATATCACACAATCCTTTCAAGTGCAGCTATACTTAGGCAGCTGAAAGGAGAAAAAAAAAAGTAACAGAGCACCTCAAATTTTGTATATTTTGCTTTAATCATCATGAAAGAGTGTTCTCCTGGGATCTCACTGCTTTCCCATTCATGTTATGTATAATCCACAAAATCAATAATCAAACCCCAGAGCATTTTCCACTCTACCTAAGCAAGGAGAGTGTCTGAAGGTCTCCTGACCATTATCAGCTCATGGCAAAGGGTCCTCAGCAGCCAGATCAGCACTGCATGCCCCACACATTTCCCCTCCACAGTCACAGAGTGGATCAGTGAGACAAAAAATGTCAGGTGAGCAAAAGAGATCCTCCCACTGGAGTCCTAAAGCATCTCTACCTAGGAATGGACTTCTGGGCCCCAGGGGAAAAGAAATATTTTCACTTCATGGGGAAAAAAAGAAAAAAAAAAAAAAAAGGAAAAAAAATATAAGAAGAAAAAGAAAAAAAGGTGACTTAATGGGGAAAAAAAGAAAAAAAAAAAGGAAAAAAAATATAAGAAGAAAAAGAAAAAAAGGTGATATTTTACTATTCAGACAAAGGTAAATCAAAAGGAATACCTAGAAATTTTCCCTTTGGCTGTTAAAGTCCGAAACACCATTTGCCTACCATCTTATTTATTAAGGCCACACGACACTGTGGAGACTGCCAGGCCAACGAGCAGGAGGCAGCAGAGTTTCTGTGACACAGGCCAGGCCTGAACAAATTGTTGATTTTCTCCCTCTGTCCCATGCCAGAAACAGGTCCAGGCCCATCTCCCAACTTCAGGAGAGGTTAATGCCAGAAGCAGCATCAGCACCTCCTTCCTTGGTGCATGCAGATGTCTTGTGCTCTGACCTTTTGTGTCAGTCAGAAAAATGTTACAGCATTTCCTGCTGAAATGGATGGCTCCCCAGCACACCTGAGCAGGGAGATTGTGCACAGAGAAGTGCATCATCCTGACATCAGTAATGACTAATGGGCTCTCTGCAAAGCTGAGCATTCAAAACCTCTGTGTTCCCATGGGAAGAAGCAATCTTTGCAAGACCTGGGCTCATGCTTTTGTTTTACCAACAACCCAGTGTGCAGAAAACTTTCAAAACCCAAGAGAAGAGGTGGAAGATTTTAGATTCTATTTTGTTTTTCAGTGTCAGCTTTGAAATACACAGAATATCCCTGTGAAACAGAAATTTCCATGTAATTCAATGGTTGCATGCCAAGTTTTTGGTGTAATTGTTCCTGAACAGAAGGTGAATGTTAGGAAGCACATTACTGGGAAGTGTGCCAGGACTATTGGAATTTGTTCCTCTGTTCCTGCTAACCATGGCCAAGGCATCTCCACAGAAACCTGAACTCCTTGATGCTGCACCTCCAGGGAGAAAACAGCTCCCCTGACATCTCTGCTGTGCTACCAGATCAAACAGTTCATTTTAGCTCTTCTTTCCTCCTATACTATCTCTTACCCATTTATTTAAACCCCTCCAAGGCATCTGCTGTTTTTTGAGGTTGCACTTGGCTTCAGGGGAGCTCCCACCTCCATACAAGCCCCCTGCCAATTATTGTCCCACCAATCATTCCAGCATAAATTTGGACTGGATATGTTTTCATAAACGCTTCCTTTCTGCACATTGGTTACCTGATAAATGATGGACAAGCAACAAGTGGCTCCTGGTACCCAGGCTGGTGGTTCTGCTCAGGTTTGGGGTTTGTTTCCTGTGGCAGACTACAGGTACTGCTGAAGGATAACATCTTAAAAAATCATTTCATACTTGATAGGATTAAAGAGAAAATACTGTTCAAGCTCAGGCAGAGAGAAGACATCGTGAGGAGGGACAGGGTTTATGCTGGAGAAAGAACAATGTCCTTCTACCAATTAACATTTTTAAACTAAACATGCTGATTTATTGAAAAAGCTTTTGTTCTTGTCTAGGTTTTTTGTTGTCAAGAAATTTTTCTTTAAAACAGAGAATACCACCAAAAATATATCTCAGAGAAAGAAGTCCCTCAGTACTTGATTATTGAGGCCCTTCAATTAGACCAGCATTTGCACACTTCAATAATTCCCTCCCAGCTCATGTAAAATATGGATAAGAAACATTATTCTAAAAATTATGCTATACACAACTTTCTTTTTTCATTCAACACAGGTTTAATGTGCTTTCTCTAAGAAGTAGCAAAAGAGAATGATTTTTACTCATGATCTTGTCTCTTTACCCACTCCTATTAAAAGTCCATGAGTGTCAATGTTGATGCCACTGGTTTTAAGAAAAAAAACAGAAAAGAAAATAAAGCTTGAGAGAAACCCAAACCAAAAACTGAGACACTTTCTATCACTGACAGCAATCTGAGCAGAGCTGCAGCCCCCACCCAGCAGCCAATTTCTCCTGTGCAACAAACTCTGAGAGACCTGAGGCATGTATCCTTCTGAAATGCCACACTTTCCCTTAACCTGGAATTTGACAGCATTATAACATTTATTATTCCTCAGTTTCATATCTGCCTCCCTGCTCTAAAATCTTGGAGATACAAGATTGTAATACAAGATTATAATCTTTGCTGCAAAACTGAACTCTTTAGAACTTTCTTTGCCAAAACAGTCCCACCTCGATTAGTAATTCATCTTCCCAAGGAAGGAACAATATTTTCTTTACAGTGTGTGTTAGGGGCTGATTTTTGTGGCCTGGAATGTCTAAAGTAGTCATAAAATAGCAAAATGTAAGGCATACCCTGCAGGCTAATTATAGAAAACTTAATTATCAACTTTTAATATTAAATCTTAAGCTGGAGCAGTTCAGGATTAAGTAGAGATACAATAACATCACCATTTTAAAATTTATTAAATATTTGCTCTTTAAAGTAAAATTGTACTCTCATAATCTCTCCATTCAAAGAGTTTGGAGAAATATTCATGCACAGTCTGACAGCTGAATCACTTCCTTTTGCTGTGCATCCCATTTGCTTTTTTCTGTATTATTCACTACCACAGAGACACGGTGATTTAACATTAATTTAATTTACATATATTAAATGTGCTCAGAGTATTTGCACAGCTTGACTAGAACTATGGGATCAGCTTTCCAAATTCAGATAAAATTTCCAAATTCATGGCAAAGCCCACAGGATGCAGTTATTTTGCTAAGCTGGCTGTGGAACAGAGTCACTTCTTAATTTCTCAAATTTAACTATTCATGGAGAGTTAATTACTTCTGTTCTGCATATCAGCAACAGCTGACAAGCTTTATGCATTAGCATTTTTCTCCTTTGTCAGACCCTTGCTCTGCATCTGTGTCTGCCTCAAAGCTTTTCAGAAAGTTTCTGTGTTGATCAGTAGAGTTTTCCTTTTGACGATCATTCAATTGGATGATTATAAAAAAAGATCATCATGTTTTGAGAGCGGAGGGAATCTGGTCTTTCACAGACACTTTTTTGCTCCTTGCATCAGTGTAGGTCTAGATCTGTAATGCTACGTATTCCAGATCTCATTCCCTGTCTCCCTGCCCCACTGGGGGAGGAGGTAGAGCTGGGAAGGAGGGGAGGGTGGGGGAAGGTGTTGCTAAGGTTTTGTTTTACTTCTCGTTATTCTGCTCTGATAGTGTCAATGTAATAAATTCAATTAACAGCTCTACTTCAAGCCTGTTTTGCCCATGAGAGTATTTGATGAGAGATCTCCCTCCCAGTCCCTATCTCAGCTCAAGAACCCTTGTCTGTATTTCCCTTCCCCTGCCCAGCTGTAGAGGGCAGTGAGACAGGGCTCTGGTGGGTGCCTGGAATCCAGCCAGGGCCAACCCACCACACCACAACAGCACCACCAGGGTCTGGCAACCAACAGCCAGCTTTAGGAGAAGGTTAGAGCCACCAATCTCTAAGGAATGGATGTGAAGGAGATTAGGGAACCTCAAGAATGGTTCCAGGGTCCTGACTGAAAAAGTAGGAGCACGTATGGTTTAATGCACAGAACAACCTAGACTAGCCACGCTCCATTTTAGTACAGAAAGCTAGAAGGGAATTGCTGTAGTCTTTGCCAGGCTCAGGGAAACTGTGGTTTTGGTCTCCAAAGGCAGTGATGTCTTTTGCTCTGAGTCACAGTGAGTAGGACACACAAGCACCCCTATCTCCTGGGTTCAGTTATAGCCTAAAGAATTTTTTTTTTTTTTTTTTTAGTTTCAGCAAGCAACAGCTGGAGCCTGAAGGATGGATTAGTACAATATCAATATGATGCAAACAGTAAGCCAGCCTTCTACTGCAGCCACTCAAAAATACTTATACATGACCCACAAGTTCTATTTTTTATTTACATGGATTATTCCATTGTGTTATAAAATCCCTTGCATAAATTTAAGAAGTTCTATCATAGATTTCAAGTCCTTTTCCTCAGCAATTTCCAGGGTTGTGTGTTGTGTCCCCCAACTCCCTTGAACTTCATTTTTGAGATGACTGGAAACCTTCTACTCTGCGAACTGGTGGTATATGAATCGAAGCAGTTCATTCTGTGCCAGTAGTACTCCTTCAATTGCTACTTTTTAAATTCAGCAGCTTGTAGTAAACTTAAAATTCCAGATGGGTGTTGGCCAGCTTCTTTCACCTCTGCCAGTAAAGAAGACAGGAACAAGCAGCAAAATCACAAGTACAGCCAGTCCCTAAACTAAAGCACATCAAAACCACTTTGTCAGGGCAATCAAAACAAAGTGATACAAGTACTATAAGAGGCAAACTCAGCTATAAAACTCTGTGTGACTCATTGACTGACTACTGCAAATAGCAGAAATTTAATCAATAGGCTACTAAGGAGTCAAAAGCCTTAAAAGCTAGCTGCAAATGTTACAAAAAAAAGGGTGAAATTTGAAAATCCTATAAGTGCAAAAACTGAAATATCCCTGTGTTATCAACACAGTTTCCAGCAGATATCTAAAACAAAGCCCCATACTAGCCATTATGAAGAACTTTAACTCTATCCTAGAAAGAAAACAACACAGTCCTGAAGGAGAGTACCAACATTTCCCTGTCCCCTGTATCTTTTTCAGTAGAATCTGCTACATGAACCCCTGGTCAACCAGACCCACCATCCTATCATCTTTTTAAATTAAACAATTCATGAAGCAAGCCAGAAACCATCCCCTGTTGTGATGTGTAGGTATCAGGGAGGTTCAGTATATTTCAAACATCCTCTTCTGGCTGGCTTAGGAAGCAAACCTTTGGGGCTGTGGCTTTGTCTAGAGGAAGAGCCACAAAGGCAGGGACACAGAGCTGGTTGTGCACTGCTCCTGCTGTGGCAGAGAAGTTTTGCAAAGGGAGGCAAGCCTCTTACACATTTTGGGAAGAGGGTATGAATGTGAAAAGTGAAGAATGGCATACATGAAAAGGAAACTATGAGGGTGAGCAGGAAAGCACCAAGAGCTGGCAGAGGAAGCACCAAGAGGATTTGTTAATCATCAGCTGCTGCCAAGGTGAGTGGTGGGGGAAGCACAGAGCCCCCGAGTTGTCACCATCACTTCAGCAGAGCTCCCTTCTCCCAAACTTCTTTTCTTCATCTCCCCTCCATCAAAAGAATCCTGAGGGACTGCAAAGCACAAACCTTGGCAGCCAGGCAGGCCTGCCACTGAAGCACTGACAGCTCAGAGATGACATCTCCAGCAAGCTTGGGAGAATTTTGTATCCCAGCATGAAGCTGAGCTCGATATTTGGTTGCCTACATGGACACCATCCTTCAGTCAAGCCAGCCTGAAGCCTGGCAGACCTTCTCCTTCACTAAGGCTTTCTCTCTATTGAAGCTTTTTCTTTTTTTCTCTTATCTCAAGCTGGTAGGCAGGAGAAACCACAAATGGGAAATCTGTTTATTAAACTGTGTGAATAAAAATTACTGTGTCACGTGTCATAAGTGTCTGTGTACTGAAAGCAATAGTGGGAGAATTAAATTGATGTTCTGTAATGCCAGCTTGAGCTAAATAGTATTCCATGGTAAAGATGTTACTTAAAAAGTGATTGGAAAATCTAGTGCTAAAGCAGTTGACCAAGTTTTGCTTAAGCACCAGTTAAAAATTAGGAAATGAATGTATGATTTAAAACATATTTTTAAAATTCTTTCATCTGTATTTACCATTTAGCCCATACGTGGGATGAAGAGCACTCTTGAAAGTTGAAATTACTGTCTACTAAAAGCATTGGTCTCAGAGAATTTTATCTAAGCATTTTTTTAGGTCAGAGTTAACACTTTTTTTTTTTTTTTTAAAGCAAAATAGATGTAATTTCTCCTTTACAAAGTCCAATCCCTGCTTGATTTGCAGTCTGGATTTTGCAGCATTGTGCTAATTCACGAGAAGAAGAGAGATAAAACCACTAGAAACAAAAGGAAAACCAGTTTTGTTTCACTGAGTTAGGAGCAGGAAAGACAAAGGATTAACAGGAGAAATAAGAAAGGCAGGGCAGAGAGAGAGAAGGAAAAATTCCCCTGGCTCCCTGCTTTTCGATGGCTGTGAACAGCCTCTCCTGTGTATCCAAAATCACTGCAGACAGACTCCTGAGTCCCACAGGCTGTGCAAAGAGGGGCATGAACACACGGTGAGTGACTGTGTCTTCATGGATTCAAGCAGGCTCCATGCACACTCCACTTCCCAGGCTGCATCCTAGACCCCTACAGCACAGCTCTGGCCTTTCTGGCAACCCTCTTCTTCACCTGCTCTCTCCCCAAAGTTTAGGCAGAGCCGGCTGGATTGCCACTCAACCTCTTTCAGGAAGAGAGCCTTTAAAAAGCCATTGATCACCACCACCTGCAGGAGAGAATTGCAGGTGGGGGGTTTTTTTAAACAAAGTAATGGCTCAGTTTCCCACTGAGTGGTATTATTCTTCTGTCTCCAGGGAATGTGTTCACAAACCAAAAAGCAACCCAATTTCACTCTACAATTTCCATCTCGTTTATGATGCCAGCCCTCCTCTTACCTCTGTGATGAGACTCTTTCCTGCCTCAGTGATACCAAAATTCCTACTACTTTTATGACGCCAGACTCTTTTCCTCCTCTATGATGCCACACTCCCTTGAACATGTGGGATGGCAGGAACCCTCTTACCTCTGTGGGGACAGAATCCTTTCTCCCTTCCACAATGCCAGACTGTCTCCATCCTCTTTGATTATCTACACCCTCTACAAAGACAGACTCCACCTTTCCTCTGTGATGTGAGATTACCTCCAAGCTCTATGATTCCAGACTCCTACCTTGTGCTATGGTGCCACATTCCCTCCACCATTTGTGGTGGCAGAACTCCCTCCTTTTTCATACCAGATTACCTCCACCCTCTATGATATCAGACTCCATCTATTTCCAAAACCAATAGCTAAATATTTTTTATCCTCATTCAGAAGGATTGGATAAAGTTGAGGATTGATTTTAGCTAAGTAATATCCCACAGCTAAGTGCTTGTGGATGTGCAGAAAACCAGGAAAGAGTGATGTTGGAGCACTGTGTTGCCAGGGAAGGGACAAAATGACTTCAACAATTTCTCTCCAATTGTAACTCCTGTAATTATCTCATAAGGAAAATAACCTCCAGGATGCCTGAGTCAATGACAGCTATGTTCAACCACAGCTTTCTCAGATCAGTTTTGTCATGCAACATGTCTATCAGATATATTTTGTCCTATTCTTCCCCCTTTTTTTGTCTGGTGACAAAAAAGGTCACCAATGTGCAAGTTCAGTGCAGCCCTAGTGACAGCAATGAGATCTGGGACTTTATTCACAAACAAGCAGGATGTTGGTGGGTACAAAAATTAATCTGCTGGACATTTGAGCATGGACTCTCAGGAAATTATTACACTGCTAAGCACCACTCCATAAGCTCTTCTGCTCCCCATAACCCCTCTCAACAATACCAGCACCAGGACTGGAGGCTGAGTATCCAAACAGCACTAAAAGGTGTCCCAGCAGAGCCCTTGGCACAGGGATTGTCAGGAGCAAAGCGTGACAACACATTTCCCAGGACAGGGAAGAAGCTGGGACAGCAACTTCACAGCTTCAAAATGAGAACAGCCTGCAGGTATTGCCTGGTGGGCAACACCAAATGGTCCATGAGGGTCCAAGAATTAAAATCCTCAGCTTTGTTTCTTAAGTTTTCAAGTTCAACCATGCCTTGAGAACAGCAACACAAGACTTTTGCCTTGCTTTCAACACTAGGATTTCCTTATGGTAGCATCTGGATTTTATCACAGCACTGCACCTTGCCACCTTGGATCCTACAGCTCTTCAGACCTCACCCCTGGGCCACGAGTCTCACTCAGGAAGGCCCTCACAGCATTTCTGTGCTGAGCAGCTACTTTTTTTTTTTTTTTAAGCATCTATCTAGTGAAACTGGGGAAAACCTTTTTCTTTCAGGATTACACAGCAATTCTGTGTGAGGCAGCATTTGTCTGTTTTCCGATATCAAAGCAACAAATGGCAGTGTCTCTCCTGAAGGCCACAGCCAAGCTTAATCCATTCTGTCACTCCCCTAGCCCTTCCCAAGCACTGTGGGCTTGTAATTTATCCTTTTATCCTTGCTTTAGGTGTCCCAATAGAAATTTGCTTTTTTTTCCCCCATAGGTCTGTCTCTTCTCTGCAGACTCAGCCTTTGTGGAAGTTCTGTTTAGTGTAGGGAGCAGCTACTTCATTCCTTTTCCTTTCTCCTCTTTTGGGTCTCCAGGTGGTGACAGCTCCTGCACCTTATTTTGGCCACCAGACAAGCATGTAAACTTTCCTGCAGAAATATTTCTTCTCCAGTGAAAGCAAGCACTCTTCTAATTGAATGTGCTGGATGTACTTAGTTTCTTTTTAAAGATACACTTTAGCATAACCTTTGTAGAAGAAAGGAAAAGAGATCAATAGATAAAATGAATAAACCATAAATGCAACTTTTCCAGAGTCAAAGGGATGAAGGGGAAAGGGTACCAAGGAGGTCAAAACACAAAAAAATTTGTGCATTTCTAAAATGTTCCAGAAATGGCACCAAAATTAGGGAACACTGTATTGTAGGATGCAGAGATCAGGAACATTGCTCAAAGGCTCAGCCCCTGGCATCATACTGAAATTTTAATATCTTAGAATAAAGAAAGGTCAAACAAGAAAATTCCCATACATTCCAGTTGCTGGGAAAACAGCACACATTAAATATGCTCCAAGAAGACACAGAACATAACTGTTAGGAGGTAAAAACCCAGAGTTTTGCTTCTCAAATAATATTTTTTTTTTAGCCAACTGAAGCACATCAGCATCATACAACAAGTTACTGTTGTGGGAATAGCAGTGTAATGCAATTAGCGTTAATTTGGAAATGACTCAGCACGACCATGCATAAAGGATGAATGAATCACTCCTACAGAGTCTCTGGCTATAAGCAATCCAGTCACAACTGTGAGAAGCAGGGCAGTATGGCTAACACTGAAATTTAAGCTGTGTTTGAAGCTACCTGACAAAGTCAGTGGCAGTCTGAAGAGGCAAAGGAATGGACAATCAAGTCAGCTGAATGTGAAAGAAGATCACTTGGATGAAATTACTTTGTACACAGGGGCTGAAATTAGGAAGCAGGGAGCAAGGCTGTGCAGGCAGATGTCAAGGACTGGGATTCAGTCAGGCATAGGTAGAAATAGCAGCTCTCACAATGAAGAGGTACTGGCTGTGATCAGGAAAACAAATGGGTCCACCATTTACCTAAGGAAGAAGACCAATGTGAGGGGGAAACTTGACTCTCAGAGTCATATTTTACCATTTTTCCACAATTCTTTTGAATCTGATGGATAAGCCTTCAAAGCCAGGACCAGACCCTTCCAACACCTACCAAAGGAAGTGAAATGGATTTTGAAGTTGCATAATGGACCCTTTCCCCATGTAACTTGTGCAAAGTTTACTGCAAAGACACAAGACAGCAGCTAACCTGGTTTCCTTCTACAACCTGACTGATCTAGGAAAGACAGGAGATGTAACCTTTTTGGACCACACCAAAGCTTCCGGTACTTCCTCTCCCAGGATCCTTCTGGACAAACTGCCCAGCCACAGCTGGATAAACACATCCTGTGATGGGTGAGCAGCTGGCTCAGGGGTGGGGCACAAAGGGT